>JAOUQU010000002.1:1704634-1716129 GCA_028566735.1 Ammoglanis amapaensis
TATATTACATAGATTGTCATTTTCTAATTTACACTAATGCACGTGTGATTTTAAAAAGAATAGCGACAAAAAAATTATTGCAGCTCGCTGGTAACTGTCACTATAATGAGCACCACGTTGGTGACCCCTGCTCTAGACCATCATCGGGTATTTTTTCCTAGATGACGATTTGGTCTTAAGCTAAATAATAAAGCATTAGGGAATAAAGCAAATTGTTAATATTTTTAATATTATTATTTGCGTTTATATTTGTTCTAAGTAAGTGTTCTTACAGTATGTTCTTATTCGTCATGACTCTGCTGAACATTTTGCTGAAGACCAGCTGGTCAGCCATGAAAAAATACCCAGTGCTGGTCAAGAGTTAGTAAACAAGCTATAAGCAACCAGCATATGGTACGTTTTTACCAGCTTGTCTCTAGCTGGATTTTTAGCAGATTAGAAACACTGTGTGCACGGTGGGCATAATACTGTGGCTGTCACATCATCTCAAGGCCGCAAACACACACACACACACACACACACACACACACAGACACACACACACACACACACAAAAAAAAAAAAAAAAACCAAACAAACAAACAAACTTGTGGGCAATTTAAAGCAACCTTTTACGTTTGCATGAAGCTCAATTTATATCAAAAGTATTATTATTATTATAATTATTATTCTTATTGTTTGTGAGCATTAACAGATCAATGAAAAAAGGAATGTAAACTAGCAAACAAGGTCGTGTTTGTGCGCTATTTTCTTTTACTTCATCAAAGTGTTGATTAATAAAACCATGGCTCCATCTCCCTTGGGCTAGCAAACAAAACAATAGCAATGAAAAGGAAGGCCACGCCCCCGAGGGCTCGAGGTTACTAAAGGAGTCGCGCGCCGTGTTTTAAAGTAGCGCTACACACGACGTCGCATGGGAGAGAAGAACCTTGATCACGCTGCCCTACCGATTATTCGGAATATGGATGGACGGAAAAAGCGTTTTAAATGCTAGTTGGTTTAAATGTTGCCTTCGAATATAAAGGAACGTCCCGTGCTGATCTGGAATCAATTCTCGGAATGTTTTAGAGCTGCACGTGTTAGACAATAGTGATTAGTTAGGTTAATAGGTGCAGTGTGTGTACGAACGTTTCTGTAAGTCTGAGAAACTTTAACTTTGCTCCTGTTCATGCAGCCTTTCGTGCAGTTAGTTATTAGACATTTCCACGTCTGCGTGGGTTTGGTTGAAATAGAATAGTGCAGGATGGACCGGAACTGGAACACAAGTGGTGGGTGGGACAGACACTCAGACGCCGTCCTACCCAGAATTTTTCCACCTTCTATACCAACTTTGCAGGTTTATTTTTCTCTAAAAAGAGACATGCAGATTCCAGCTTAAAGAATGCAAATAATATCAGTTGACCTTTCTAAACAATACATGCAGGTGTAATGTGCCTTCTTCTCCCCATTTCACTATATCTATAATTTTTTAAGTTCTGTTTATATTGCATACATTGTCATTTTTCACAGCTAAATGTTGTACAGAGTAAGTTGCCAGGTCTCTCTCCAACACATGTGGGAATGTGTATTTATAGCACAATTTTGCATCCAGTTGTTTTGACGGAATGTGGAAGCAAACCAAAGTACCAAAGAAAATCTACTCCAACACTTGGAAAACAATTTAACACTTTAAGTAGTGTGCATTTTTATTCATATCTTTCACACATGTGCTTATACAGACATACAAAACTATTTAACAAGAAAGAGCAAGGAAATGTGTATATTTCTATTATTTATGTTGGTGTTATCACGTTAATTTTGCTAAGTGTAATGTACATTGTGCCCTGACTCATTCTACATTTCAGTATTACAGCTATTACCCTAGTCAAGCTGAACGTCAACATGGCTCCAGTGTAACTGTTTTCAAGTAATGTTCTCAATTCCTTATGTGGGCTGCATTTCTGAATACCAAATCCACCATGAGCATGTCCAGAATACAGCAATAGGATATAAATAATTAAAAAAAATCTCCTGTCTGCTTTTTACCCCAGCATATTTTGTTTTTAGATAAGCAGTCTCAGAGATTGTGACTCGTGGTAGGGCAAGACACATTAACCACTCACACCCCTAGTGCTAATTCATTTTACTATTGGCTTTTGGAGAAGACCTTAGGCTCAAAGACTGAGATATACATATATATATCTAGGCAAGATTTTTAAATGATTCATTAGACATTTTGTGTTTTATCATGTGAAAATAAAAGGTAATTCCATATCGCCAACAAAAGTGGCAATATTGCTTACTTAATTCATAATAATATGCTATGCTATAGAGGGATTCATAGTATGCATAGTTTAACAAAAGTATTTACTAATTGTACATTTTGGCAAGCTTTTGGCATTCTAGAGTACTGATAGTTATGAGTTATATAGTATTAATAATACGATGCTGTGCAAATCCATGCATTATAGTGTGTCCGTAATAAATGATCTGGTTAAATGGATTGAGGATCTGGAATTATGCGTTTGTATCATCTACCTTATCGTGTTTACATGCAGATTGTCGTTTCTGGCCCGGCTCTGATGAAGGATGAGTGAGATCTCAGTGACTGTACCTGTAGAAATGCAGATGAGTGCAGCTGTGCGGGCTCTAGAGTGTGATATACTCGTAGGTGTCGGGCACCGCTCAGATCAGTCTGCACCAGCACCATTGATCAGCGCGAGAGCGATAACCCCTGCCACTCACGCGCACACACGCGGACCCCGATCTCCATGGCAGCCGCCCGGGCGGCGCCGCGGGACCGAATCCGAGGGGCTGCGCTCAATGGATGACGTCACGTGCACGGCGCCACAGAGTCTGAGAGAGTGCTGTTGCTCTATGCACACCACTGCACACCGCTCTGCACTCAACGTACTGCACTGTACCGCATCGGGCTGCACTGTTTAACCTGGTGTCAATTCATCAGCTTTCAGAGAGCAGTCCGGGCGCTAGGGTCAATGTACACAGCTGGAAGGACAAGGAAGAATGAAAATGGTGGGAAGCGATGTCGTCAGATGTGCGCAAAATTGAGCGAGGAGCAGATTTTTAAAATACAGAGCACAGAGCACTATATGTAATAAAATAAAAACGTCATATTTAAATATTCCGAAAGGAAAAGATGTTTGTATAAAGCAACATAGACGTGCGAAGTTTTTCCACTACGGTGCATTCCTATACTAAAGCACAACTGCATTCCGATGCACAGGGACTAGATAGTTTTTTTAGATCCACTGTGGATCTTCACATTTGTTTAAAAGCATTGTATTGTACGAAAATACACATTGTATTATTTTATTTATGATGCACTTTATATATGTTTTGTTAAGATATGTCTTAATCTATCACCTATTAGACATTCTAAAATAAAAATTCAATTTAATTATGATTATATCGCGTATTCACAAATTGCTTTTAATGGTTCCACCGTTTTTATCTGTAAATGTATAAACAGTCACACACTTTATTAAATGTGCTACGAGCTCGAACCTTGGATCTGATTAGGGTCTGTAAATAGTTTGGCTTTGACTTCTCATCCTCCCGTGTCCAGTATGTGTTTACTCAGTTATTATGGGTTTCTTTCACCTTTCAAAACATGTAGAAGGTGAATGTGCTACTCTTAACTGCCGCTAAGTGTAAAAAATTACTACTGGGGTTGGTGGTGTGGGCGTGGTGTGCACAGCTTCAGAGTCCTGCGTTCAATACGATAATCCGAATCACTAAAGAAATTTAGAGAACACGTGAGAAATTAGACGTGTTCTCGTTAATGAAGGTGAATATACTAACAAATAACTGAATCCACGCTAAACACACAGTCGCAGCCAATATATCGCGTATGACTAGATATATGTTTAAAAAAACATTTCGTAACATTATACAGGACCAGTATGATGGACATAAAAATTTATGTCTATCATTAATCATTCTATGTGAGTTTTAGGACATACTTTATAATCACTGGAGATCTGTCTATATGTAGTTGATATTGTTAAATGACATAACAATCCAGAACTAAAAACAGGCTCGTTTAGCGAGTGAGCAATTGTGGTGATCAGAAACAGGTACATTGAATTGCGGAATTAGCTCTGAAAGCTGAAGCTACTCAGCGCCTCCTCATGTGTGTTTCTCACTGGTTACAAACGAAGCATACGTGGGCGGGACATGCGCGCTGTACAGGCCAGCCAATAGCACTAAGCAGACGAATGATTGACATAAAGCTGCAAGCCAATCAGACACGCCCAAAGCGCCGCGTCTAAACCCACCCAGCTGGCTATATATTGCGCGATGACAGTTTGTTAATTCAGTGCGTTTGCTAACACAGTGCAGCGAATAGATCCAGAAGATCTGGTAATAATAGTCAGTATATAAAATCAAACCGAGATCGTCTTTTTTTCAACACAGCGTCAGCATGAAAGCAATAAGTCCAGTGCGGTCTTTCCGGAAAAGCGGAGCAAGTATGACGGAGCAAAGCCTGGGATTGGCACGGAACAAGCCCCCGGCGGACGATCCTCTCAGCCTGCTCTACAACATGAACGACTGCTACTCCAAACTCAAGGAGCTGGTGCCGAGCATCCCGCAGAATAAACACGTCAGCAAAATGGAGATCCTGCAGCATGTCATAGATTACATCTTGGACCTGCAGATCGCCCTCGATTCACATTCCGCGATCAGCAACCTGCATCACCCCCGACCCGGCCAGGGCACTTTCAGATCCCCTCTCACCACCATCAACACAGACATCAGCATCCTGTCCTTACAGGTAAAAACACTATAGCACTAATTATAGCAGACACTTATTTGTATTAGCTAATTTACATTTTTATATACCCTACAGTGTCGATTCATTGAACGACACGGTGTCTTTGTTATGCTGTTTTTTATGATCTGGAATATTAAATGCATTTCCTCTTTCTTTGTAGACGCCCGACTTTCAGTCAGACTTGATTACAGAGGACAGCCGGACACTTTACCGTTAATCAGGTAAATTACTCATTTAATCTAATCTGTTGTTTTCTGACGAGCCAACCCCATTGATCTTTGAAAATGACTAAAGCAATAATGTTGGCCCAACGTTGGTATTCTAAACAATGACTCCGTTGTCTATACGTAACTATAAAATGGATCTTTTATTTATTTAGTTATAATCATATATGTGGTCTTGTATAGCTTCAGTTCTATTCAGCAATTTTTACATGCGACTTGACACGATTGTTCAATGTACAGTGTCCGTCTATTTAACATCTGTAACAGAGACTAAATAATACGACACAAATGTACAAATAACCGCATGCTATTTGGCAAAGGAACATACTTCATTAATCTTGGCTGTCGAAGCTTCTTGTTATTAAGCTTAAATATATTTTGTTCCGAATATTTTTGTTTGCATTAATGCTTAACCCAATATTGGTTCTACGTTTTATTTTTACAGTTCCATCTCGTTTAATTGTGTTTTTAAATCACGGAGGTAGTATGAGATGTACCATATTATTTAGTTGTATAGTTTTTTAAAACCTACTGTACTGTGTAGCATGTCTACAATATTGGCTTGAAAATACATAATTTAATGTGTCTTGGTACTATTGTGTGCTGCCGTTGAACAAATAGCAAGTCTGTTAACATTTGTTTTACTCGACCATACTGTTAGGTGCATTTATATAACGTTTTAAGATTAATTCATTAGTATAATTATAATATATGTATAATGTTATGTTTGTAATATTTGTGTCTGTGGTTGTGGTTTTAATGGTTAAGTATTTTTTAAACCTACTATTCAGTGTGATTTAGATTTGTTTTAATAACTCAAACAAAACACCAATTTTAAGGGCGGTAAACAAGTACATTTAACTGAGTGTTTTCTCATGTTGAATGTTGATATTACCGTGTATTTGTTGCTGAGCGGATTCTTGTTGAGTTCTGTTTAAATACAACAATGATGCGTACACATACAGTTGATGTTGAGCAGGATCTGGTGGTGTTCAGTGTTCAGCACACACAGTCATGGTGCTGCAGGGTGTTTGGTTAAAGGCTAAATGAGCCATGGCTTCCTCAGTGGCGCCGCTGTGTCCGGATTTCTGTCCTGTTTGTCTTTGCTAAATGTTTCTCTTTCTCAATCTCTTGCAGGTGTTTGCTTAAGAACTGAACACACAGGACCAGAGAAGCCAGTTTTCCCCATAAAATTTACATCTCAGCCCTCATCTGGATTTCACCCCGTACCCTTATCCTTTCCTTCACCTTGAATGAGAGGCATCTGCTTCTAAAGGACAATGTATGTGATTTGTTGATTTGGACGTTGTTTATTTGTCTATGGACTCCCTTTATTTTTGTTTCTTCAAGAAGATGAAGCATATTCTTGAAACAATGTGATAAACCACGATGGCACCAATTAGTTCTTCAGCGTGAGAGGACTGTTGTTTTGCTGAAGATGGCAATGTGAATAGAAGCTCAAATGCTTTATTTACTGTACAAAATTTAGTCTGTATATAATTTGTCAGGACTGGATCTGACATGAGCTTGTGAAACTTCTTGAACTCTCCAAGTTATATCTTGTATAGTTGCAGATATTGGACTCCCATGCTGCAAAGTGTCATGCTGTATTAAATTATGCTGAAACTTTTTATAAAAGTAATTGTAAATTGTAACTTTTATAGAAAATTAATAAATCAAATGCTTTATTTGAAGCGACACGTCTATTGTAGTCTATAGGCTTTTATTAACAAAGTTGTGTTGGGTGGCAGGTGCTATGCAGCTGTTCTTTTTTAGCTCTATTTATATTAGCTCAACAAAATCTGCAGTCCTCGACACACTGCACATGCAATTTGAGCAATGTTATTGTAATATTTGTCCACTTTGTTTAGGTTTTCATATACCCTTAGTTGTGAAAGTCTTCTTGTGAAAGGGTTCTTGTGTTCCGATCAACCCCATCACGTTTTAAATAAATTTGTAAGTTTCTGATACCCCAGATTGCGTACATTGTGGCACAGCTGGTGAGAGCAATTGGGAACTTTATTTTGAAACGTGCTTTTTTTATGCACATAGTTGACTAGTTAGTCTAGTTAGTATACTGTCTTTATGAAGTGTTGCCAGTGAATCCAGAAAATTTAATTCCGTAAGTAATGTATACTGTTTTATTTTTATGTTTATGCTGAGATTTATGTTGAGATTGAGAATTACACGAACATTATGATTAAAAATATTTTTAAAATTTAATTAATATTTAAGATGATATGGTCCTGAAACTAATTCACTAAAATGTGATTCATTATTCATCTTGGCAAAATATTTTTATAGTTTTTGCATATTCTATACAACCTGCAACATCCTTAGTGACTTTTTAAGTTGGACTGTTAACACTTCTGTATTCAATAACAAATGCTACAGTATGGCTGTTTTCTATTACACTTAATACATTTTCAGTGCAATAGTTAAAGTTAGAACACAAAGTAACCACACCGATTACAACTCCTCCCAGGAAGAAAAACTGTTTGGATTTGAGAAGCTATTAAGAAAATGCACAATATTAGCTGTATCATTGAAATAAGAAATGCGTAGAATATGATAGAGCTACCTTTTTAGTTCTCTAAAATAGTCGTGGCGGTAGACAGATGTTTTTTACTTTAATTTGTTATATTTTTGTTTATATAGACTTACATATTTATCAGTGTTAAATATGAACAGTGCATGTAATACAAGAGCAATTGTGGTTCTTGGACTGCTGATAAAAAAAAATGAAGCTAAATGCAGACCTTCATGTAGGCTGCTTATGTTTAGACAGATTAATCTAAATAAGGAAAATCGAACATTTGGTCAGGCTACCTTCCAAGCCTAATTAAAGGCATGTTTGTCAGGGCTAAGTGAGTGTTAAAAGTTTATGCTCAGGCAAGTTTTATCACTCTGTCTTAGTCAACTGTTGATTCATCTTTAGGCTACTCCCTGCTCAGGGGGTCACCAGAGCGGTTCATGGTGATATGTCACTGGACTGTTCGAGGAGGTACAGAAGGTACCTAGATGGGGACTCGAACACAGGACTCCTTGTTGACAATGCTATTTGCTACAAGCATGTCCAAAAACGGTGACATATCTGTTGTCACTTTAAAAAGAAACAAAATTTTACACATTCTGGCTAAAAGTGGTGATCGTGTGCATGAATTTGAGGTTTTAAAGCCATTTAAACTAAATTGCCATTTTTAATAGCTGCTAAATTATTGATCTATGTCTGAATCCATTATTTTAAATATTTCATTAGTTATAAGTTTATAAGGAAATAAGACATTCCTAAAAGTCAGACAATTAAGGTGGATATTAAGAGAGTCTGCTTTGAAATGAATTGCCTATTAATTCACACGAAAGAATTTAGCATAATTGCACAGAAATGAAGGGACTATTATGTGTTGCTGGAGTGGTGCACATAAAAGACTATGTAATTTGGAATTGACGAACTAATATTTAAATCACGCTTCTCTATTCTGCCAAAAAATCCCTTGGTTTTTGTTGATACAATGTTTATGCTCTTATTTGCTTTTGTTTACCCCTTACTAATTAATGATTTCAGTAACGCTATTTACATTCATGCAGAGCGGTAGCCTCTGCTCCTGATATGGCGATGGCCGTTATTACCGGTCTAAAGTTTCACCCTTTCCTTTACGTCTGCAAAATGGCGTCCGTTTAGTGTGCATAGTGTACATCGTTTAACTTTCTATTTATTGGGCGTTTGTAATCAACTATCTGGCTCTTTTTAGTGTGCTAAGATTTACTGTGTTTCTCAGACACACTAAAGCTCATGCTTTTAGAGTGCAAGTGCGCTATAAGGGACACACCTTTCGTTTTTCATCATTAAATGACAACAGTATTTAGTAAAATTTAATACTTTATTGTTTATACAAGTTTAGACCTCCATACAGCCATCTATTACCTGGGTTTACCACAACTTAATCCTATTAGGTCACACTGGGCAAATACACAAAACACCTGATTACGTCGATAGTATGTTTCTGGTTTACTAACTTAATACATGGTTCAAGTGGAACTGAGGGGCTCCTTCTAAATAATACTTGGCTAATATATAACGTTGACAAGTCACTGTATAGTTCATGACAGTTTTACCTGACAGTGCTATATTTTGAAAACTTAAATTTAGCTAACATGGTGAGTGCTATGTGGACGATAAATCTGGTAAACGTTTCTGTATCAAAAAGCTATATTTTTTGTCCAAATGTAGATACTATACAGTTTAACAGTATTTAATAGTATAGTTTGGTTATAAAACCAGTTCAACTCCTTTTAAATTCTTTACAAAGTGGGTAACTAACGACACGTTAACCACGGTTTAAACACATTACCTGTTCAACTGCTCAAGAATAAAGTTAATGAAGTGAGCGCCCCCTATGGGACATATATATATACAATTCCCTATTTAGCCAACCATAACGCCGGCAACATATTGTACCCGTCGACATTTATTCTTTAGACAGAATGGGAACGTTTACTCAGTCATTTTGATTTTAAACATGACTGAAGGTCGGTGATTAGAAATTAAAGAACCCTGTACTCTGACTACCACGGACGTCCTGGAAACAGCAGCATTCTATTGCATGTTAACACATACACAATAGAAAATATTTATGTATTTAAACACGTGTATTGGACCAGAAGTGAGGATCAAACTGTGTGCCTCAAAACCTTAATTTGTGAGACACCAAACAAACCACCAGGCGCTGCGTCCACCCCCCCAACACACACACCCTTATCCCTCACACACAACCTTATTGTGTGCGTGTGTTTTCTTTTTCTTCCTACTGCTCCAGTTATAGGTGGCAAAGGTGATTTTTTTTTGTGAATCACTGTGAGTTTTTACACCAGATGCCTTTTCTGACACAAATCCTTATTTATGAGATTTACTTTGTAGAGGAAACTGGAGCATATGAAGGAAACCTACCAAGACCCAGGATGAACATACTACACTGAATGGATTGAACTGGTGATCCAATCCAGGATGTTTTTTTTTTTTTTTTTTGCTGTGAGGTGACGAAGCAACCTATCCCACCAAGACATTAACATTTTCTCATAGGACTTGCTGAGAAACAAAGCATGCTGTGACTTCATTAAAATTAAAGCCATATATGAAAATTAAATTAAAAAAAAAATTAAAAAAGAAAATTAAAAGGGACAGTGTAGCCTAGTGGGTAGAGCATTGGGCTGTGAACGAAAGGTTGGGGGTTCAAATCCAAGCTCTGCTACACTCTGCTGGGTCCTTGAGCAAGATCCTTAACCCTGTCAGCTCCAGGGGCGCCGTACATTGGCTGACCCTGCGCTCTGACCCCCAACTTCCAGACAAGTTGGGATATATACCTGCAATTTCCCCTCGGGGATTAATAAAGTATATAAAATAAAAATAAATAAATAAAATGAAAATTCTCACATCCTTATGAAATGTCCCATCATTTATTTTCCGTATTGACTTATTATTGAAAAACGGGTCATCTGTAAATTGCACGTGTTAACTTTCTGACACTCCCGTATTGACATGCTATATCAAATGTCAATCAATCAATCTTTTAATCTACAAACCCATTGATTGATCCAATCTCCCTGAAACACCAGGTGCATTTCAGCAACACATCATAGACAAGACAACAAACTATTGATGACATAACAAATCATGTTAGTTGGCTTGTAGGCAACGAGAAGTAATTACACAGCCAATGTTATTCCTTAATTTATAGTAGCATATAGAGTCCACCAGACAACCTGAAAGATAGGGGCGGACAGTCCCTGACCATGAAGATGTATAGCACTCACCCTGCAGTTACATCCATGATATTGTTAGCAAAATGCTTTATCCAAGTACTAAAAGATGCAAGTCTTGCTCCAAGTTCCAATTATGGCAACTTGGTGATTACCAGTAATGCACTGGCAAACAGTCAAGCATTTCATTCATACCCAATCTGCTGAAAATCAGCTGTTACAAAGAATGCATGCATAGATCATGACTTCTGTCGGGTGTGATTCATGTTGTTCATAAAATGTTTTATTGAATATAATCTTTTGTCTAAGTTAAAACTGACAACTACAGTGAAAAAAACATGTAAATATTATGATTTAATTAATAATAATAATAAAAACTTACCTTAAAAAAGTACCTTATTTGCTAAATTAAAACTCATCACTAATGTCTTAATGCACTGAGAACTCTCATTTGGAAACCTGTTCTCAACATCTGTTATCTGAAATCAACTAATCAGAATCAAATTTATTATGCCATATGGGCCCAATCAACATGTAGATTTGTCTTGATGGTGGATCACAGGCCCACATTAAACATAACACATAATGTAGTCTTCCTTTTCTCATTATTAATACAGTGGAACCCCGGTTAACGACCACAATCTGTTCCGAAAGGTCGGCCGCTATCCGAAATGTTCACTATCCGAAACACATTTCTCCATAAGAAATAACGCAAATACAATTAATTCGTTCCGAGCCCC
>JAOUQU010000002.1:1719988-1731062 GCA_028566735.1 Ammoglanis amapaensis
ATAGATAGATAGATAGATAGATAGATAGATAGATAGATAGATAGATAGATAGATAGATAGATAGATAGATAGATAAAAAGCAACACATAGTCGCTAGTAATACAAAATAACTATGATGGAATAGTAGGACACGTACTAAATGGATGTGATAAATTGGTTTTATGTATGAACATTTTAATAGAAAAACAACTCTGGGAAACCAAATTAATTCATAAATCAAAGCTCCACTGAATCGCAGACAAATCCCCAGCAGTGTGGTTGGAATATTTCTTAGATATGTGTTAGACAATATCAGGAGAAAAGTGGCTTAGGAGAAAAAGTGAATTCTATTAAGGCATGAGCTACAAAGTGGTTGTATCAAAACAATACAGCAGGGGAAAAGGATTCTTCACTGCCCACTAAAGGCCAAAGTGGTTAGTAGAGTCAGGAGAAAATGTGACCAGCTGTTTACTGAGGCCAGTTAAGTTACACAGCTGTGACAAACTGAAACGTTCCAGACATAAACTGTTGATCAGCTTTCTGTTGCTGTTGCTGCTGCTGGGGGTGGTAGGCTGTTATTTTGAACAAGGGAAGAATAATGACTAGTACAAAATCTGACCTCTCATAGATGGTCTTAAGTGTGACCTGGTCTGACACAATATCATTCTCCTCAAGAAACAGGATTAACCAGGATGTACGATAGGGCCATTCCTCTGTCAGGTTGATCCAGGATGCAAGTCGATCCCAGTTAAAGATGATCTGATTGGCTCGAAGTAATCGCCCTGTAACAAACACTTCAGTTAACTCCGCTTTATAATATGTGTAAATAAATAAAAATCATTAAAAAAAATTTTTAACAAGGGATATGATATGAATTGTCAAATCGTCTTTAAAGCTGTGCTCTTCCTTCTACAATTCCCTATTCAATCCCTTTATTTAAATAGGTCAATAATTGACATGATATGTAGCAATATCTTTTTTATTGTTGTGTGTTTGTTGTTTTTGTTGTAGTTTTGGTTTTTGCTTTGATTTTTTGTGGTCATGTAATTTTCATTTGCCTCTCATCATTATGCCTCAGCCGATCAAAAGAACTGAGAAATAAAAAAAGTCTGTTGCAGGGTACAGAGATAAACACACACACACAGGACAATTTCAGAATCTCCAATCAACCTTTGACTTTGAATCTTTGGACTCTGGGACACAAAGAAAGCCCAAGATCACCTTACCCAGTGCAAACCACTAAACTGGGCCACCACATAAAGTTACATTTTACAGAATAAAGTTGCTGATTGTATTTAGCTGGTGGTCACTCATTTGCCAAGGAAATGCGGAATACCCTATCTTGTGACATCACAACAACATTGTATAGTTTCAAGTCTGAATTGCTCATTATGGTTGAATGATGAAAATATTGAATCCTCTCCTGCTTGAACTTCGAGACAGTTGGAAAGAAGAGAGCATTCAAAATGAGCAGCGTTTTCTATTCTATAAATTAGAATAAGAATGACAATAAAATAAATCAACACCACTCATTTTTCTCTGACACGTTCCCAGCTATTATAAAAAGTAAAGAAATTGATCATTTAAAAGCAGTCCTCTTTTTTCCTGGGCTGTATATTAGCCCCATCTTATTGTAATTTTTATTTTCTTTGTAACTGAGCTTTGGCAAAATGAACAACCCCATTGTTATGCGAATAAAGCTGCTTTTTAGATCTTTTAGAGTTTTTTGTTTGTTTTTAATGTGGTTTTTTTTAGTTTAATTTAGAATTTACCATTGTGCTTTTTACACAAAGCACACAAACACACACAATTATTCCCACGTATTTAACCCAATCCGTGCAGTGAAACACACATTTACACACATTAGTGAACACACACTAAGGGGCAGCAATGTCGGGTTTGGTGGGCATACCTAGCCACAGTGCCTAAGGAGCAGTTAAGGCTTCTGAGCCTTACTCAAAGTCTCGTCAGTTGTGACCTGTTGTCTCTCAGAAACGAATCACATGGGCAATTCTCGAACCAACAGGCCAGAGCAGCCCATGTGATCAGTGAGGTATTTCAGGTCGATGTAGTAAGCTGTTCTGATTTTCACCTGTGACTGACACGATGTTGAGGAGTCTTCTCATGGTCTGAGGGCTGATATCACTAAACCAGTCCTCGGTAACCAGCAGCTTGGTCAAGTCGAATGACATCTGACGCGTAACTGTGCGCTGTATTTGACGCCGTCTGTATGTGTCCTACACAACAAACACAGAATGTAAATTTTGAAAATAATCTGTCTGTCTTTCCATTCGGTTTGTATTGGGAAAGTTCTGGAAATATTGATCAGTTTATTCAGATTCATGTTGCACACACTGGTTACAGAACAGATAATTACTTGTTAAACACAATTCTGCTGACTGCTGATGTGATGTGTGTGCGTGGTGGGGGGAGTAATTTACATTATAAAGAGTCATTTAGGGTTATTCTAAGCTTCTCATACCAATCTGTGCTTATAAAAGTCAATGTGCTGGGGCACTAAGGACAGTCTGAACTACTTCCAACTGCTGGTTATCAGCGGCTGTATGAGCAATCGGCTGGTCACAAGCTTTAAGTCCACTTTGATGTTTCTAATGCTCACCTCATGACACAGATATAAGTGGTCCTGTTTGACAGAGTAAAATGTCGGAAGGGGTCAAATCAACACACAATTCTGTGGTACTGAAAACTAGAAAAGGACAACATTAGGGATAGCAGAAGATTATCTGAATTCTTGATCCTGAATTCAATTTAACTTTTCTCTGTGATGAGTCAAGTTCTTTTTATAACCCATTTTTTACGAGTGGCAGAGGTGGCACAAAAGAATAGAATCCTAGAAAGCTGTAGGAAAAGCGGGTTGATAAATCAAGCGAGTAGACAAATGCGTTGCTAGCTGGGTGAACAGAAGAGCCACTTAGCCTCCTGCTAGACGCCGGCCGTGCCTGAGCTGTGTCACCGAGCCCCACTGCTGCTGCACCCTGTCATTAGGTAATGCCATCTCAGCAGGGAGGGTAAACAGACATTAAATCAATTAGAGATGCTCCTCGGCGACATCCAGGGGCTCAGACAGCACCTCCCTCAGCCTTTTCAGCCTCACAGAAAACACACAACAACAAACACTCATATGCTAATGGTGTAAACACGCCATGATGTATTTCAATCCTTTCTTGGGTAAAACTTAAATTCTAGGATTAAAAACCTAGCAAAGTGTCTACCTAGACTAATCTACACACACTACCAAGAAGAAGGTTGCCCAAGTACTTTAGTACAAGTACTAAAATGCTGCCAGGTACATTACATAAATCTGAACTGTATTTTGACTGAATAATAAAGGAGTGAAAAATAATTAAGGGAGTAAAAATGTATTTGTATGTTTCAATAGCATGTCTGCACATGCTGCCTTATAAGCTGATGTTTTATCAGAATTTTCTCCGCTGATGCAACTCTCTGTGTTGGCGTTAGTCAGTAACGAGAGGACTTTTAAATTGATACCCAAAAGATTGGTGGTTGTGATGGCCGCAAAAGGAGGAGAGGAATTCCTTTGTAATAGGCAACAATCTAACAAGCTCATCTACAGATGTAGCATGCACTGTCTGAATATCTTGTTCAATACATGAGGGACTAATAATCATAATCATCATTTGAACGATCAAAATTATATAATAAATGATACATAGTGGTAATTATTAGTCATTAGTCAGTATTAGCTATTTGGATAAGTGTCTGTTAAATGTAAACTCATTAGTGTGCTCTTACCCTTCTGTTCAGAGCTGTCTTACTGCCCTGCTTGGCCTGCTCGCCAAGACTGTTTTGAGATGTAAATTTTCTGTCCAACTCATCATGCCAGGCTGTAGAGGCATGCAGACAGAAATGCAGAAAGATATCAGACATCATAGAAAAGGTTGTGGAGCTTTATATAAAAGTCTCCATCAGTCTCTGTTTCAGTATGCTTACCCTCGGCACTCAGTATGTCTCTGTTATCTGGTGTTGCCATGCTGAGCTTCTTGGCCGTGCTAAGGCCTCGGCTGTTCAGGAAGACAGGCAGGTGGACAATGTTGCGCATGTAGTCGTGGCCGTTTATGTTGGAGTCCCGCAGCACGCTGTTCAGGTTTTGATTGATGGCTTTGATGATGATATGGGGGTCACTGGCAAAGATAGAGATGAAGGGACCCTTGGAGAAAAGGACCCTCACCTGTACAAGAATGGATTCATTACTGGACCAAAGTCTCCTCTTTTCACCAAGTTTCAGCATATCTGATGACACTGCATTACACTTGCTCTATTATGACCCTGACATTTACTCTGACTGAAGAGAGCAGTGACTAAACCCCACCCCCACCACAAACACATGTGCTGTGCCGATCACATATTTTAATCTGCACAACACGAGTCACACCCTGATTCCATAATCCCAGGTAAAATAAACCAATAATCGATGGTATTGGATCAAATATATGGGCTCTCCGTGGGTACTTTTCTAAAAAACAACAACAAACCAATGTTATTTGTGTAGGGGTTTAGCCTGCTGGATTAGAGAGCTGAGATGTGAGCTCTAGTGTGCTACTGTGTAATAATAATGGCTATCAAATAAATATTACCTCCACAATTTGCTGAAGACCGGGACTTTTCCCGAGACTAGTCACAGGACACCGATTTGTGCACAAATCAACTTCATTATCCATTGTCTCAACTACACACAGTCATCCACAAATGCCCGTAGTCGCTTTCCCAGTACATGACATGCCATTAAACCTCATGGCCAATATCTATTAATAGCTGCTCATTTCGGTTAAGGAACATAAACGGCAGTTACTTTGCAATAGTAATTAGATTCTGGAACTTCAATCAAAATTAGTGACTAAAACCACTCAGGATTTAAAAGTAATGCAGCTAAATGGGCCACAACGGGGTCTTTGAGGTTTCAGGTGCTCTGGAATAGGGAAGATTTCATTAGCACAGAGAATGCTGCCAACACAAGAGGATTAAATCCCCAAATAATGACATTTGGCTGAAGGAAATTCTATTAGTCCAGTCTGGAAAGAGGAATCTGAACTTTCAGTGCTGAACTTTGATATCTGCATTATGTGCTTTCACTACACTAATGAGATATTGATGGAAATGTTTACCATTTAAAGAACGAGGGCGGGACAGAGCTCTCGACTGTCTATTTCAGTTGAAAAAGAAACTGGAGGAAATGACAAAGTGCAAACGCATTTGGAATCTTAAACCGGATCAGTGAAATCACACACACACACACACACACACACACACACACACACACACACACACACACACACACACACACACACAATACAGTACCGTATCAAGCATTTGCAGCACTTTATCTTGTTCACAGGAGTCCAGACCATCGATGATGACGACTAAGCGGGTCTGATTCTGTGTGAACCCATCAATAGTCTTGGCCATTTTTGCCATCAGCTCAACCTCACATTTCAGTACCTGAAATAAAATATATTACAGATCGTCCACATTCAAAAAATGCAATTGAGAATCAACGTCAAGCAGTATTGGGGTTTACGCCAGCAACCTTCTGACTAGCAACCTAGTCCAAGTACCTACAGTAGTCCAGGATACAAGATCCAGTGTAACACCTAGACACGTGAACTTTCTTCATGCCATCATCAACACAAAATTTACAAAAAATCAGCACAGGTATTTCTAATGACCAGCTCATTTCGATTGCTGATTCATTTATTCTGGTGACACAGCAGCATTATATTGGTCAGCAGGCAAAATAGGTTAAAGCTAAAGCAGAAAAAACTCGCCTCCAGACTACTGGTTCAACAACATAGCTAAACAAACCGAGCGCACCAGTATAAAAAATGTAGGAAGTGTGGGTAAATAAGAACGAACTGATAGAGAGTGTGTCGGGTGGGACACGGTTGAATCGGCTAAACTGAGAAAAGGCTGGTTTATACTTCTGTGACAACTCGACAACAAGGTCATATGCACCGGAAAGTAACTCACCATTATAATACTAAATTAGGAATTCCTGAGGGTTCTGTCACGTTTGCGTTTGCCTTCCGGTTTTAGTGACGATTATTGTCGTAGATTTTAGCAGATTAATATTGAACAATGAATGTCTCCATCGTTTTGATGGCTATAGGGCTTTCACTATGTGGTCTGTGTAGATTTGCTATGTAGTTTGAACATTTTGGATTTGCATCAAGATGGCGTTGATTCGATGCAGAAGTAAAAATCGGCTTTAATGATTAAGTCTTGGATCCTAGTTGAAGTGGACTAGAATCATTTACAGCCTAATGAACTAAATATAAATAAAATGATGCAAAATGTAAGTTTTTCATATGTTTGTTTTTCTTTTGACAGTTAGTCTCATTTAGCAAGAAAATGCAACATGGAATTGCATTATGTTGCACAACTATGTTCCGTTTATGTTGGTTCATGTTTTTACCACTGTCACTTTTGTATACTTCATCCCATGTTTTTTTTATACTCTATTTTAGCTTTTTAAAATTTAAATGTCATCTGAATATTATAGAATATATATTCTGTTCGTTTCTTCATGTACTACTTTGGGTGAGCAGTCTAGCACCTACCAGGTAACGACATTATTGGTTTAGTTCTTGTCCATCCTGTCCAATGTCCTAAATATTATCATATTTGTATAATGGTATGTAGCTTTCAGGTATCATGTTGCTCACCTTCATGAATCCTTCACTCTTGAGCTTGTGCATACTGTTGGCAGCACTGTGTAACCTTCTCCGCTGCGAGCGCAGCACCGAATCAGCAACCTGCCACCAGGTTCTGCAGTTTAACAACAGAGCAAGCCCCACCACGCTGGCCACGGCCACCAGCACCGCCTTTACTGTCACATTAGCAGAGTCTACTTTAAATATAGCTAGCAGGGCCATACCAGTTACCAGGCAGGTCAAAGTAAGCGCGAAAAGAACAAAGGATGGCACACAGCACGTCTTCTTCCACTTCTTTCCTGAAGCAGAGAAAAAAGCAAATGCCAACAGTGCTGATTTACTGAGCTGTTGAATAAAGAAGTGGATTTAATTGCATTGTAACACTGGTACATACACATAAAAGTCAAGCAATAATTACTGACAGTCAGAGTTAATAGTCTGTGCAATGTTAAACAACAGAAACAAACCTTGCGTCTCATCATTTTTAAACACCCTGAAGAGTCTGGTGGCCAGAAAGCCAAATTCTCTCTCACAAGCATCTGAAAGAGTTGCAATCATCTCTGCCATGGAGGTCTCGCCACCCACACTGGACAGCCGATTATAATCCGTAAATAGAAACCTAAAAAACACCAATCATTTAACTATGATGTAACTTTTTTAGAACAAATTAGAATGCTTTCACTGGTCTGTTTTGTACCGGACAGGTAAAGCTTTGGTGGTCTGTTCAGGCAGCTCAGGTGGGTTGACGAACATCAGTTTAAGCAGCAGCTCCAAGTAGCCAATGTGGCGTGCAAGCCGAGTGCTTATTAGCCACGCCCAGCTCCAGCTCTCACCCTCTTTGCGCCCGCCAAAATACACCAACACTGCAACAAACAACAGCAAGGAAACGAAAAAAAAAACTCATGAGGTAACTAAAATTTGGGTTGCATTCCACAATATTTGGATTCTACTACAATCCCTGGCATCTCGGAAGAGAACTGGAAGAAACTGCCAGAAGATATTAGACTTCCCTCAAATTTAAAAACTTTTAAGTACAGGTCAAAAACTTTTCTCTTGTACCTATGATTAAGCTTTAAATTTTGTGTTTATTTATGCTAGATGTTTTATTTTGTTCGTTTTTGTTTTTAATCTTTAAAGCTATTATTTGTAACTGTGTTTAAAACAAGCAGTTCCTTAGGTTCTAGTTCAAAAAGCTCATATAAATTATATAGTATTATATAAAAACCAATAGATACATTAAAATATATACGTATATATTAAAAGCATCTTCACACACACACACACACACACACACACACACACACACACACACACACACACACACACACACACACACACACACACCAATGTAAACAAATATCTATATACTGCATATAAAATACATTTATTCTCTATATCGAGAGAATATATGTATTTTATATTTACATACCTTACTAACAATATGAAAAAAATAATAAATATATCTTTTATACTATATAACCATTCTGAGGAGAAACCCTGAAATATGGAAGTTCATTAAGTGTTAAGTGTAGAAGCATTAACACCCAGACGGGCCACAACTGAAGTGCCTTTGAGCAAGGTACCTAACCTCTTACTGCTCCCCGGGCATTGTGATGAGGACTGCCCACTGGGCCAAGTACTTTTGCTTATTGCTGCCCCTATTGTACATAAATGTGCGTTTCAACAGCAAATATTTTGTAAAAAGCAAAGACGTGAAAACAATGTAAATACTTAATGTAAATAGTCAAAACTTGAATTACAGCGCTGACCAAGTATTCAGCTATACACTGGATAGTATGTGTAAAATAAAATTTGAAAGTAAATAAAATATAGTTTCATGTCACCTACCAAAGAAGATATAGAGCAGAGCCAGCAGGCTAAGTGCCACAGCGATGGCTAACTTGGGGTCAACCGAGAAGCCCAGAATCACAGCCACTGAGCCACACAACAACAGGGTCAGAACAACCATCAACCATGAAAACTGGAACAATGGCTCTACCTGCTGGCCGGCAAATGTCTTCATCTCATCTGTGAAGAAAAACAGAACAACATAAATAAATATATTTATAATACGCTGTATATAACTAAATTAAGAAAAATATAAATTAGTCTTAACTAATGAAGTAACAAACAGCTCAGTTGCTCATAAACCTGTTTTTATTTAATGATCAATCCATATGAGATAAATCTACCTTCTAGTTTCTTGAGCAGGAAAGACTTGCCGCTGCCCCACTGAGCATACAGGCCCACACATATAGGAGGTTGCATGGTGGGTTCACTCAGAATGTCAGCAAGAGCACTGCTGTACAGGTCATAACCCAGCATGTCACCGTCACACTCCGTAGGAGACAGGTGCTCTAGAACACATCCGAAACAAATACTGTATCACAACTGCCTCTTAAATGTGCCATTAATGCCAAATTGCTGATCAGATGAGCAACCAGAAGGGAAACCTCCATTTACTTTATTATGTAATCTTATGCACTTTAACAACTTTTTGGTTGGAAGCAGTAAGTGGGAGGTATTATGTATTGGTCTTGAAGATATAGCCCAATCCAATTTTCACATTTTTAATTGAAAACAATTTCAATGAAAAGCGATGAAAACTGCTGGATGGAAACATTTTCAGTTTGAAAATATGCATTAATAAAACTCAAAAGAAAAAGCTCAAAAGAAAAAAAGACACAAATATCACAAAAAAAAGTTCACGCTTGATCGAGATAGAAAAGTATGAATATTGAATCACTAAAATGTGCACAGAAGTGAGTTTCGTAAGTAAACAAGGACATTTAAAGTTCTAAATTAGGGTGAAAAATCTGTGATGGTGTAAAAGAGGTCACCTCAGTGTAAATGAAGAGGCATGGGGCGTGTGGGAATTGGCATTTTGACATTTTTTGGCTGTATCTAAATCCTGCTATACTTAATCATTTTCTTAATCCCGTTCTCAATCCTTAACATTTTTGGCAGATGTCTATATTTAAAATGACCTACAGTACTGTAGCACTGTACAGTCTAACAGAAATTAAGGGTTGAAGGTCTGTCACAAGGAAAGACTAGCCTAGCAATAATGGAGCCTGAACCTTTTGATTACTAGACAAGTAGCTTAACCACTGGGCCACAACTGCCAACTAAGCACAATCTACACTTGAATATAATTCCTATCTACCCTTATTACGTGTACACTTGATTTGGCAGAGTACATCAGATGTGATGCCCCCTACTCATGTTCATCTCAGCAGTAACATGATGTTGAATCTTTGGGTGCCAAGACCAAGAGTAAATATTGTTGGATTTTTACATCTCTGGACTCAACACTCACTAGCACCAAAGATCTGGGTCAGGATGCTCTTCTGGTGTGTGCAGTCAATGTTGTAAGGTGTCTCTCCCTGCTTGTTAGGCTTGTACAACAGACGACCGTCTTTGGGATTCCTTAAAAGCAGTTCGGCCAACTTTCTGCTCCGGCCCCTTATGGCGATGTGCAGGGCTGTGTCTCCTTTCTGAAACCACACCATTTACATTCCCCTTCATTATCCAGCAAAGAATCAAAACTAAAAGATTGCATTAAGCCTGTTTCATGAACAAATGTTCAATGTTCAAAATATGTCTGATTGTTATTAAACAAACAATGAAGTTCTTGGTTACCTTGTCTACTGCAGAAACTCTTGCTCCTTTGTCAAGAAGAAGCTCGACTATCTCAATGTTTCTCATCTTGGTAGCTTTAAATAGGGGAGTCTCTCCATCCTAAAGACAAGATGATACACACACCCACTATTATACTGTATAAGTATAATGTTGCTACTGTTGGGCGCCTGAGAAAGACCTTTAACCTAGAAGGGTGTTCCGTTATCTAAATAAAATTTCTAATAATGCCATATATGTCTTGTCATTACATTAAAAGCAATTTTTTTTATATTGGAACCACACGACCATGCTGTTTACATCAAATGCTGCCTCTAAGCACTGCATATTGAATCAGAATATAGTCAACATTCAGTCAAAGTCTGATGGGTCTGTGCACACTGCAGAAACAAACTACAGTTTAAAGCTGACAGAAGTGAAACCCAATGTGGTATTTCGATGTGGTAACCTATTCACTTCAATGCATGCCACAGAATACTTAAGTTGCCATAACTTCACTGTCCTCCGGAATCAGTAATACAGCAGTATATTGTAGTATGTTGATGACATTCTGTTTTTCATCATTTCAAAACACCAAAGACGCCACAGCAATTGTAACCAGAAGAAAGCACCCAGTGGTAAAGCCAAGATTCACAATGAAGTGTTTAGATGTGCCAGCGGAACATCCTACAGCGATTTCTGGACACTTGTCTGAGGGACAGTGTAGCCTAGTGGGTAGAGCGTTGGGCTGTGAACCCAAAGGTTGGGGGTTCAAATCCAGGCTCTGC
>JAOUQU010000002.1:1732404-1743616 GCA_028566735.1 Ammoglanis amapaensis
CGGATAGTGAACATTTCCGATAACGACCGACCTTTCGGAACGGATTGTGGTCGTTAACCGGGGTTCCACTGTAGTTTTAAGCAGGCGGTGGTTTTTAGTTTTTTTCAGGACGGTTTAAAGGCTGTGGACAACCTGAAACCCTCAATTGAGAAACTCGCTACAGATTTGCATACGGTGAGTAAAGCATGAGCATGCATCACTTAGGCAAAACATTCTATATTCTGACCACCTTAATATTGTGTTTGTCCTGTCCACAATAAGCAGTTCTGTGCTGTGTATTCTGACACCTTTCTATCAGAACTAGCACTTCTGGATATTTAAGCTAGAGAAGCTTATCTGTTGAATGCATCAAAGAGTACTGGCCGACCATGATGCTGTCACTGGTTTACTTACCCCTGTTCTTTTTTAAACCACTTTTGATTGATACTGACCGCTTCAGACAGCCTACAAGAGCTTCAGTTTAGGAGGTACTCTGACCCAGCATTAAAGCATTAAAATTTGACTTTAAAATTTTAAATTTTAAAAACAGCATTAAAATTTGGCTCTTGTCAAACTCCAACCATCTCAAATGTTTCAGTTTAAGCACTTTCCTGCTTCTAACACCCATGTTACCAAAGTTACCCTCTACCAGGTGTTGTAATGCAGAATATAATATAATAATATAATCAGCTTTAGTATTTATTAACACTAAATTAACATGTTGATAAACACTAGTTCCAAGATAACGGCAACACATTTTTAAATCATGTGTAATAATAAGATATAATAAGTATACAGCTTAACAACAATATTAAAATGTTTTAATGGTATCCCAGTGGGAAAGACTGCCATCAAATCTGGATGTTATGCGTGTTTAGAAAAAGGTGGGTCTGTTAATGAACTAAAAGGTCATATTAAAATATAAAATTCATTTCTTTTTTTTAACAGATCAAGCAGGCTCAAGATGAGGAGCGCAAGCAGCTCACACAGTTACGAGATGTACTGAAGACAGCTCTACAGGTGGAACAGAAGGAAGTAAGTTCCACTTCAGGAACTATCTGTGTGATGTTTGGCATTCTCTCCGAGTGTTGGGATACTTTATCCCACAATGTATATGTATTGAATCCTGAAGACCAGTGCATGATTGAGTTTTTCTTTTCATATTGTCATCACTCCATTAAGGATGTTTGTTATTTAAGGGCATTTTATGGTAATCAATAGAAATACTTAAATGTTCCTTTAACTAGCAACTTTCCATTACGAAATCCTTCAAAAACTGTTAATTGTTGCATGAAGTTTTCTACAGCTCTGTTCCCTTAGGTTTATTTAAGGTAGGGATGCTTTTGGAGACTTTTAAGGGGAATGAGTATTTCAAGTATCATAGTTCTCCCTGCAGTTATAGCAAATTGAATCTACTCTTCAAAAAAATTATATATATAATACATTTTCCTCCTTGGTTGAGTTAGTTTTCCCCCATGATTTTACTGATTTAGTTGATGTTTTTAAAATTGGTTGAAGAACCTGTTTTGGTAAAGGTGTCATGGAAATGATGGAACTTTACAAAAGTAAAAATTTCCCTCCTTTAGAGGGAAGTGAATCATTTCATGGATTTTATGCAACACTAAATCATTCTCTTGACTAAGGGAAAATCTTACAATTAAGACATTTTATGCAAGCTCTAGTAGGGTTAAAGGTTTGGCCTTTAACCCTACTAGTCATTGTCTGTAAGAAGTGTTGAATGTGTCTTAATGAATATATTGTTTTAAATAAATTATCAATAAACAGAATTATTAAAAATGCAGCTTATTCTTGCTGACTTTATTCTTTCGAAATACTTAATCATTCCTTTTAGCCTCAAGTAAGCAGATTTGATTCTTGTAATCCTCAATCATTACAGGATTACATGCAGATAATTGAATTGTTAACAGTCGTCTTAATTCCCTGTGAGTGGCCATCGAGTAGCCAGAGTTCATTGTTTATCCTGCCAGGATAGGTTGCCTTGCGGTGTTTGTGTTGTTGCTTTTGTGAAACATGATGTGTGTGTAGTCTGACGAAATGCTTTGTGTTCTTTTTTTAATGCTGCCATCCTTTGCCAACAAAGTCTAGGAGAGTAAGTGCCCTCTTACTGTCCACTTTCTTACTGTCTACTTTGAAATGAATGTGACTGTCAGTATATTCATGGTTGTGTTTAACTCTCACCCATAACAATTAGTTTTGACACCACTTTTCCAGTACATTTCCATCAGTGACTGCATCATCATGTTCTCTGTAGGATTCACAGGTACGTCAGAGCACCACCTACAGTTTACACCAGCCTCAGGGGAACAAAAAGCACGGCACAGAGAGAAGTGGGAATCTGTTTAAGAAGAGTGATGGGTGAGTGCTCTGGCTTCTTTTTAGTGTTATTGAATGCATATTCATGATCCTGACTGAAGCTCGAGGCTGAGTTATTCACCTCATTCTGAAGGAAGTGAACCACTGCAGGGCATGTACACGATTAAAAGCTGATGGCTGATGAAGAACTAACCTGCAGGGCAGTGGGATGAACCTTTTTCTTTCTGTTCCCAGACTGCGGAAAGTGTGGCAGAAGAGAAAGTGCATGGTCAGAAACGGCTACCTCACCATTTCCCATGGGACGGTAAGCCAAACTCTTTGTAAACTGTATCCTCACTTCCTCATTCTCAACTCTTGATCACATGATTGAAAATTATAGTTATTATATTGGGTTTATTTAATATTTTAAAAAGCTTAGCACTGAACCTACAACTGAATATGAATCTGTGCACTTGTACAGTAGATCGCATTATTATGACCACTTTTATCTCATGAAGCTCAGCAGCTGTGGAATGTACTGTAGTCAGTATGGCTCCAAATACGTGTGACAACAAACCCAGGCTTAGGGCTGTGCCGCTAACACTGGTTAGTCTGGATATTTGCTGCTGCTTATAATAATGTTACTCAACAGTGATTGTAAGGCCTAGTTCACAGTCAGTTTCCTTCCATTTCTACACCCTTTGACTAAATCATTTGTTTATGGACCTTTATTACAGAATACCTGGCCTTGCCAAAACAAGAAAGCAGCTCCTTAAACTGAAGAAACATGACTATGTATAATGTTGACTCATACTGAGCCATGAGTGGTGTGCTTTACACCAGGGTGCACAACCTAAATTGACTTGTAGTGTGTATTTTAGATATTTTAATTAATCTTTGGCACAACCTGTGGTGCCCTTATACACTTACGTACTTTTGCTTGCAAAGAGACTGATGTGCAAAATCACCACAACAGCCACCCAGGCATCCCAGACATCAGCTGTTTTAGACTTTTAACAAGCAGCTTATTTGCTTTCAATAGCAATTTTGAATTATGTAGTGTTGTAGTCATGGACAGATTTTCGGCACTTTCTCTAATCGATTCTATACTAAACCCATTCAGCGTATTGCTTTGTTCCTATATGGTTCTCACTTTACAATAATGGCTAATGATCTATGATAAAACAACAAACGGGCTTATTAGAATGGTAAAATTCTATGGCAGGGACTTAAGTTATTGAACTCTGCAAAAAGTCTTTTTAATTCCGGTGTTTGTCTTCAAATCTTGGCTTTGTTCTTGATTTTAAAACACTAAGATGGGAGGCTTGTCTGAAATTGCTGAGTCATGAAGTGGACTTTTCTCTGTCTCTTGTAGGCAAACAGACCACCAGCCAAGCTCAATCTACTTACCTGTCAGGTCAAGCATAACCCAGAAGAGAAGAAAAGCTTCGACCTAATCTCACGTATGGTGATAAATATGCCCATAAAGTTTCTGTATGAAATAATTACTTCTATCATCATCTCTAAGGGGTGAAACTCCTTTTTAGATTCCTGTTAGATTTTTTTCTGCTAGTTTGTTTTAAAATTGTTACTATTTTGCAGTCTAGATTGTATAGAACTATTGGTAGTATTCGGTGGGTTCCAGTCATTTTGTAGTGGTCATGATAATTTTTGTTATCAAGTGTACAAAATAGATCAACCTTACAATCCATTTTTGTAGGCACATCAGGATTTATTTTGTGGCCACACTATTGTTTAGCATAGATTAACCTTGATGGGACCATTTTTTATATACATGTATAAATAGTGTATAAAGGCGATTATAGCAGCAGTTCAGTTAGTCTACCAACAAAGGGAAATGTTATAACCTTCACACAACACTGGAGAATCCTGATTATCTTTAGGCTTCAAGGTTGCAAGTAAGTTACTTTCATCCCCAGAAAAACACACAAACACACACACACACACACACACACAAACAAACAACTGGGCGGTGAATACATGGCGAGTATTAAAAACCAATATGTTTACAGTGATTTCCTGTTTAGGACCCATAATAAACTGAGATACTACGCTCTAGACAGTTTTTTAAAGATAATACGATTCTAATAGAATTATTAGCACATTTCAGCATTTTTGCTGACTTTGTAAATGTTTTTTTCCCTAACACCTCACAGATGATAGAACATATCATTTCCAGGCAGAAGATGAGCCAGAATGCCAAATGTAAGTACCTCTCTTCTCTTACAGTCGACCTTTTATTGTCTGATCTTCTACCTTAGTTTCTCATGAATTATTCTTTTTTTTCCTCTGGGATTACTCTTTCGTACTTTTTCTTTTCAGCTGGATCTCAGTCCTTCAGAACAGCAAGGAAGAGGCGCTCAACAACGCCTTTAAAGGTGACCAGCATGTAGGCGAGAATAACATTGTTCAGGAGCTTACTAAAGCCATCCTGTGTGAAGTCAAGCGCATGCCTGGCAACGATGTCTGCTGTGACTGCGGTGCTCCTGGTAAGAGACTCAGAAATATTTAATGAAAGAATTAAAATCTAAATTTACTTTCTAACCAGCTTTTTAATATAGTGGATACAGTGATCTATAAACGTTTTTGGCCCAGTTTGATTTGTTACTGTGCTATATTTTAATTATTCATCTAAACTGTATTATATTTATATAAACTGTATTTATATTTATATAAATATCCATGGTTCGAGATTTGATTGTAACAAATATCTTATTGTCTATGATGAGGGGCCTTCTACATGGATGCATGAGCCCACAGAATGTCACTAAAATCAACAACTCTGGTGCCACAGTATAAAGTGGTCATAATAATGTGACATGACAGCAACTGAAATCGGTATAAACAGGTTCAGTTTTGGAGATACTCTAAATGCTCATTTTGCATTATGCAAAACGGATGTATCTGCACCATACCAACTTACTGCCCACACCATCAGTGGGATATTTGCAATGCCCACTCCATAGTTATTGTACTTACTGATCATTGATTTATTGTCAATTAGCCTGCATTATTGCACATGTTATGTACACATTAATTATTGCACATCATGTACAATTAAGTTTGTGTAGTTTTTCATTATATGTAGCACCATGGTCCTGGAGACACATTGTTTTATTTCAGTGTATACTGTACACCATTGTATATGGTTGAAATGACAATAAAAACCACTTGAACTTGTTGGAATGAGACAATATTTAAAATTCTACATCAACTCGTTGCCATCATGATGTGAAGCCCCTGCGTGGACACAAACTTCCTCCACAGAGCCTTTGCATCGCCTGACATGCACCTCCAAAATGTTCTAAACTAAAAACTTCTGACGAAAGGATGCAGACCATAAGTAGTACAGACGAAGTCAGAATTTTCTTGATCACTGTTAAAAAAATAGTGTAAACACAACCGCAACAGATCCATCAAAAACTTGATGCCCTCCCATAGTGTTGTGGTGGTATATTACTTTGCTGTGCATATGATCTTGATGCAGAACTATAAAAGGAAATGACGTCGACAACAGCGCTGTTTTGAGCAGAAGTCAATATCAGCCTTCAGTAATAAAGCTTAGCTGTTATAAAAAAAACTGTTCTATATATATATATATATATATATATATATATATATATTTTTATTATTATTAATTTTATTTTTTTTATGTATTTATTTTTGTTCTACAGGACCAACGTGGCTCTCCACCAACCTGGGAATCCTGACCTGTATAGAATGTTCTGGGATCCACCGTGAGCTTGGTGTGCACTACTCCAGGATTCAGTCTCTCACCTTGGATGTCCTCAGTACCTCTGAACTTTTGGTTTGTGCTTCATATTTGCGGTTATAAAAGTAATGGTTTCACCATTCCACATCTGAGCACTGTACACAGACAGCTGCATTTGTGTCTTTGTTTTTTTTTCTCTTTCTTTTGTGGCTAACTAAACTGTCCTGAAGCAAGTCATTACACGTGATTGATGTCTTGTGCTATGATTTCATTAATGTTATTCCAGAAGATAATTCAACGTTAAATTGTAAAGAATGGAGTTTAAATCTTTTTTGAAGATGCTTATTGACCTTGGATACTCACTATCCTTGGGGGATACTACTCTCCTTGGGGGAGTTGAAACTTCTCTAGCTACACTAGAGTTAAAATAAAAACTTATTTTTGGATGCATGTTGTAAATACATACTCAGTCAATGCTCTCAGTTGAGAAAAAACACTAAATCAAACAGTTAAAATCTGAACTGAGATCTGACTGGTTCTAATTCAGAAAAGTTTGTGTTGTGCATTACTTTAACTTGGCATTAATCCTTTCCATCATCAAAAAAGAAATACATGGTAGCCGTGTTTTTATTTTGTTTTGTAGTAGTTATTGTTGCTCTGTAGGTCCTTAACTCTGTAAAGCTGCTTTGTGACAATGTTTAATGTAAAAAGCACCATATAAATGAAATGGATTTGACAATTGCTCAGTGTAATGGTTTTCATCAACTATGTGTTGATGTTTTTGTCATTGTGTGTGTGTGTGTGTGTGTGTGTGTGTGTGTGTGTGTGTGTGTGTGTGTGTGTGTGTGTGTGTGTGCTGCAGCTGGCTAACAACGTGGGGAATGCAAGATTTAACGAGATCATGGAGGTGGGTGTGGATGCAGAAGATGTGGTCAAACCAAATCCAGCCAGCGACATGTAGGTCATACTTTCTGTTTTTGCAATCATGTCTTTGCTTGTCTGCATATTCATTTATATAAGAACCCCTTTCGTTCTGCAGTTTTTATAATGTCTCCATGATTTTTCTGCAGTCTTTGCTATTTAAAAATGACATTTCTCTACACTAACGTTTTCTCTTCTGTGCCACAGGCAGGCCAGGAAGGACTTTATCGTAGCTAAATACACAGAGAAGCGCTTTGCTCGGAAAAAATGCTTGGATGCTACATCAAGACTGCACACTTTGTGTGATGCTGTTAAAGCACAAGACATCTTCTCCCTCATACAGGTCTATGCTGAGGGAGTTGACCTTATGGAGCCTATTCCTCTAGCCAACGGCCATGTAAGTCTTGGGAGTCAGGGGGCACTTAATTTTTTTACACCAGCCTCATTAGATATGTACAATGACACAGTCATGCTTACATAATAAAAGGTTTTAGAATAGTACAAAATTATTTTTCCACTTATCCTATCATTTAAAAAGTTGGGGTCAGAATGAGGTGTCAGCCATTGTGCGGCGCCCCTGAAGAGCTTGCTAAAGGATCCAACAGGCTTTGTAGCAGAGCCTGGATTTGAACCCCCAACCTTTCCAAACTCTACCCATGCCTTCACCAAAATGTTGACCTAAAGTTGGAATTATTATACCTGTCAACAATTAGTGTGCCTTTAAACACCTGCTTTAAGGTCACTGATTCTCAACTAGGAGCTACGGTGCCCTCATTCATCATTGAATGGGGGTCCTTTTTCATTAAATTAAATAGAGTAAATTAATTTTGATTGAATGGGAATATCAATAGGTGATTGGTTTGACATCTATTTAAATCTATTTAACTGTCTGTGGCCTGCAGTGGAGCTTTAAGAATGGACACGCATGTACCCACCATAAAAGTAAGAGTCCCGCTAAAGCAGACCAAGGTGGAAAAAACTCCATATACCAGTTCTCCAGAAGTAAAGCTAATACATCAATCAGTCAAGCGTTATCATGAATTCATTCAATTTCTCACAAGTGAGAACACAACTTGAAATTGTGCAAATATCATATTTGGGTATCCAGAGACAGTGTTTTAATTTCTTAACATATTTTTTTGTTGTGGTTGTATTGGTAATCTAGCCGGTGCACCAGTAAACACCATTAAATTCATATACGCAGTAAGAAAATCAGCATTTCTCAGTGACTCATTGATTTCTATTTATCCAGGAACAAGGTGAGACAGCTCTGCACCTGGCTGTTAGACTGGTGGACAGAACATCACTTCATATCATCGACTTCCTCACTCAGAACAGGTAGGAACTTCATAGACTTAAGGAAAGGACCGTCTTGTTGAGTGTAGTAACAGTGTGCAGACTTTCATCAAATTGATAACGGCAATTCAACATTTTTCCCCCTGCTGTATTTCCAGCCTGAACCTGGATAAGCAGACGGTGAAGGGGAGCACAGCTCTGCATTACTGTTGTCTCACCGATAACAGTGAGTGCCTCAAGCTGCTTCTGAGAGGCAAGGCCTCCATAGACATTGGTAAGAATAAGCTTGACCATATTCTGTACTGCTGCAGGCTCTTTTTTATTTCCTGAAATGATTCGACATGTTTTTAATCTAATAAAGGTCTGATAAAGCACTCCCAGATGTTTTGTTTTATTTGCTTTCATGCTCCTAGATTAGTTTCCTGCTTGGCAGAGAGCTGTTTTGAGAGCTGGATGTGGTGATAAGATTTGGGTTTCATGGCTGGCACCATTCCCGCTGTTAAAAGAGAGAATTGTTTTATTAATTCCCAAGTTAATGTAAAGTGAAGCTCAGTCCAAAATAGTTTAGTAGTTTAGTATAAATTGCTTTAGTATTTGTGGGGCATTTGTTATGTTTTGGATATGAAATGTCCAGTTTTTGCAGTGTTTGTTTTAAAAGCATCTGCTAGGATTGACATAAAATTGTTGCAAACCAACATGGACTCTGTGGAAGTGTTGGTCTGATTTATCTTAAGGTCACTTCGGCCACAGCTTGGTCAGAAATCCCACATTGTAATGTTGAATACAACACAAAAGCAACACACGAGCCAGTAGTGTGTCTGAATTAGTGAGGGCAAAATTAATTAGTTTATCGTTGTGATTCATTTAAATTCTTTAATGTGTAAAGACAGCTGTGTAATTAATATAACTGTTGTTTACTTCTGACCATCAGGTTAACAAATGAGTATGGTGTTTTAAGATAAGGATTTTACTTTTAAAAGTTGTCTGGTGAATAATTTATGTTAAGTTTTCGTTCTCTTCTACTTTCCACTTTCAGTCTTTTTCTTGGGTCATTTTGTCGCCACCATGAATCCATTACATCTTAATGACAAATTGATTATAAACAGTTTTTAATAAATTGTCATATTTTGGATGATGATTTACAGCTAATGAGGCAGGTGAAACCCCATTGGACATTGCTAGGAGACTCAAACACCTGCAGTGTGAGGAGCTGGTGAGTTGTATTGACTGGTTGAGCTTTAGTACATAATGATGTGGATTGTAAATGTGGGTGTAATCTGTGTACAGTTGAACCAGGCACTGGCTGGGAAGTTTAATGCACATGTGCATGTGGAATACGAGTGGCGGCTACAGCATGAAGACCTAGACGAGAGCGATGAAGATTTGGATGAGAAGGTACCTTGTCTGCAACAATTGATTACTTTAAATTGATATGAAACTGAATGTTTTCAATTTGAGAAACCTTGGTAATAAATCTGAAATAAGTCTGTAATCTTGAGTGCAGCCAAGTCCACTGCGGCGTGACGAGAGACCGGTCAGTTGTTACACTCCTGGTAGCTCAGTTCTACAGCCCAGTACTTCAGGTGCCTTCAAAGAGAAACAGCAGCGCTCCTTTGTCCCAAACCTGGTTAACAATGAGACTTATGGGACCATTCTTAACACCAGCCCCACCACCGGGATTGTACTGTCCACGTCTGCTCCTCCACTGCCTCCCAGAAACATAGGTACCTGCTGATTCATATTTGTTTTAACTTTTATCTCCAAGTCTAGTCGTATTCAATTATCTGATCACATTTTATTTCCTCTACTTTCACTGACCCCCTGAATCAGACTGGCACATCTGCAGTAGCTGATTGATCTCGCCTCACACAGATAAAAAGAAGCAAACAGAGAGCAGTACATAACCATCTATGTATAAAACAATTCTATTATTCCGCATTGCTGTACAGGCAACATTGATCAGCAAGCAGAGGTCTTTAATTGCAGCAGCTATGAGAAATCCTCTGCTGCATTTTAACATGATCATTGTTAGTACAGGACACCTCGTGCATTTGAGATATCAGCTATGGTGTGCTAGCAAATTGGACATCAAGCAAACTGAGATGTGTTTATAACATTATGGCCGTTCCTCTACCGTTCCCCAAACAGATTCTTGTTCAGGCTCGTTATCTCACAGCTGGACTACTGTAACTCTTTTCTGGCTAGGGCTTCCTTGTCCATTACAAAATGGTGTTGGTTATTTACACATGATAAACTGTTTATAAATATCATTAGATACACCACCACAGATACACCAGCTCTCACTGGTGCTATGCAGAGTCTTTCCATCTATTTAATATGACTCACACTGTACCATGTCCTTACAGACTTTAATATAATTAAGTCCAGAAAGAAACCTGCTTGTCTGCAGCTATGATAGATCTTAGAACAAAAGTTGTTCCCTTTCAGACTTCTCTGGACAAACAAAAAGCTCTCTCTAGAGCTGCTGCAGTTTTTTTTCTTTTGTCTGAATGGTCATCATCTGCCTGTTTTTTTTCTGTCTTTTATTGCAGGGCAGTTAGCCACTCTCAGTGCAGTTCATCAAGGTTCAGCAGGGTGGAAACCTGGTTCTTCAGATCTCTCAGGCAGGCAGAGATCCTCTTCAGATCCACCAACCATGCACCCTCCTGTACCACCCATGAGAGTCACGTCTGCCTCTTGTGAGTCAACACTGCAATAACAAACAGAAATAATTTAAACAGTAATATTTAAAGGTTTACCGTCTTGTAATTGGCTGATTTAGGGTTAAACTTTAAGTGTGCTGGTAGAATTTCTTTACACAGTAAAGAAGGTACATTTTAAAGACATGACACTGCATGAATGGATCATGGATGCCATGCTGTAAACTTGTTTCACTTGAATGTCATCAAGCCTAAATACTATTGCAATGGTTAGCACTGTCACCTCACAGCGCGCATATGTATACATATA
>JAOUQU010000002.1:1743716-1763020 GCA_028566735.1 Ammoglanis amapaensis
GTGGTGAATACAATACTGTTCAGGTTGTTAATAAATGATAATTTTATGGTTAAAACTAAAAATTCGACAATTTTTTTCCCAATATAAGACATAGTGGGGCTTTTGGGGATAAAAAGAAAGTAAGACGCTGTCTTATTATCAGGGAAACACGGTATCACGAAATATCATCACGCTAGAACTCTTCTCAACCAATCAGATTGCGAGGTCGGAACTACCTGTTGTATAAAAGACAATAGATCAACATTGTATTTCTAGGTATTTAAAGCTAGATCTGATACGCAGTTCAGAAGCACATTTGGTCTGAACCCACCCATTCTTTTGGTGAGCAAAAGTATTAGAACAGATAAACTTTAAACAGATTAAAGTGAAGGACTTAATATTTAGTTGCAAATATTTTGCTTGTAAGAACCGATTGACATCCAGAACTTTTGCACTTTTCTTTTTTGATATTTTGAGGCTTTCACAATCGTTTCTCTTGTGTGTTTAGTTCAGAGTTACTCTTATAGCAGGTAAAATACATGTGTTATAGTGGTTCATTCTGGTAATTGATTAGGCCAGTCTAAAACTTTCTACTTCTGGTCTCCGATGAATTTTTTTGTAGTTTTAGCAGTGCATTTTGGGTCTTGCTGCATGATGAAGGATCCTAATCAGTTTTAGGTAATCTCTTTTTAAAATTGAAGCAAAAAATATTTCTGTATAGTATTGAGTTTATTATCCTGCTGCTCTCATGGACGACGTTATCAAAGAAGATTAATGAGCCTCTCAGAAAGAGCCAAGCAAGTCCAAGCCCCCCCCCCCCACACACACACACCGTCACATACTGTATGTAGGCATTTGACACTAATGAGAACTACATGTATGTCCCAACAGTGATAATTAAACAGGATAATTAATTATTATTTTAAATGAGTGGCAAAAATAACCACAAATGCAAGCTGATATTGTTGTACTTACAAGAGCCTAGAGGTTAGGAATATCAATTTAGTTTGTATATATATATATATTATATAGTGTATACAATTATGTATAATCTAAATGAGAGAATAAACAATCAGTTATCGTTGGTTAATTTGGACAATGTGGTGGTACTAGCCGATCTATGGTAATTCAGTTACCAATTGATTGGTGAAAATGACTACCTGGGTACTTGAATCTCGTCGGAAACACACAAAGAAATATGTGCAGTCAGAGAAGGGTATTACAAAACATGGACAAATATTTTCAAGCATTTCAAGCCTTGCTCCAGTGTTAGATTTTATATTCAACCATTAAGGTAGGCAGTTCTCATATCACTTAAGTTGTGTTTAATGATTGATTTGAAATGTGGCACTTTCTTTTCTTTTATATATGTGAATAAGTGAGTCTTACATGTGAAGAAGAATTTGAATTTAAGCATGTGCTCCATGAATTTGCTAGGCACTATTTATGAATGTATTTTATTATGTTCTATTTATTTTCTGATGTGTATGTTTGTGTGTGTATATATGTTCGAAACGATTCCTGTGGGCTAAAATTATATCAATGTGTATAATGCGCACATTGCTCTGCTCACGGACCTTATGCAATAACCAGCAGAAATGGTATTTAATGAGCCTTTCCATCACCAAATAATTCTATTAAACGAATGCTGTACACATCAGTCTTCACTTGTCTGAAAAATTAAGACTGTGATTGCACTGACTTGCACTGCATCACATATGTAAGATAACTTTGGTAGTACAGACGAGCATTCATGGGTAGCTTCAGTATTCATAGATAAAAAAAAGCTCATTCCTTATTCAGGATGAACAAAACTAAAAGAAAATATTCTTACTCACATATTGCCAGGATCAATTTGAGAAAGTATCAAATTCAGAATGCAAGGGGCAGGAGTAAAACAGGACGTAAAACAACCATAACGTGAAATGCAAATTTTAAACAATGAGAATCAACCTAGGCTGCTGGAGCTGTGTCAACCCTATTGCATTATGTCATATATCTGTGTTTATACGAAGTCCTGGAGGAAGTCATCTGGATGCAACAGAACGCAGAGTCCCACTGATCTTACTTCACATATTGCCTAAACGCTGAAAGAATGAGCATACTGCAACCCATTCTGAAGAATGCATGCCAATGGATGACATTGAATCGATTTTGACGTGATTGAACTCAATAATCAGTGTAATCTGGGAACAAGCAGTAGACAGAAAACTTGTACAACAAGAAATGCATCATGCGGCTTTGCTGACACCGAATGACAGTCAGAATTATGTTGTTTACTGGTGTGGTTATGGATGATAATGCACACTGAATTCTGGTATATTGGAGTGTGTCATGAGTGCTACACTGTTTTCGGATTATAAAAATATGACATGCCCGAGTCAAAGAGGTTTAGTCAAAAGAGGATTTCAGCAATGCTATTGGCTTGCCAGAGCAGGCATAAGACTATGACCACTAACTGATGTGAATAAGCCCGATAAGATCATGTACAGGATCAAGGGTCAGTTCCAATTGATTAGCTAAAGAAGTTAATGCAAGTGTCAGAACACACAGTAAATTGCTACTAAAAAAGCAAAAAGGTGACTTATAAGAGCAAGGGAAGGGACTTATAAGAACAAGAAAAAGGAGGATACAGTGATTCAATATTCATTGTCATATTTGAACCATTTCAACATGGCAGGGACTTCTGTGCTACTACAGCTGCACCAATAACTTAAGGCTGTTATTTTGATGTGAAAAACAGGAGCAACCGCCAAGCTATAAATCAGTAAGCCACACACACTAACAGAACGGTACCGTAGAGTGCCAAAGTGCATCTGTTCTTTTGCTATAACACTATTCTTTTCCATGAAACAGAACAGATGCAGACTGTAAAGAGTTGTGGAAACAGCCGAGAAAATCATCAGGGTCGCCCTGCTCACACTGTGCACGAAAATGATCAGACTCCCCGCACCCTGAACACAAACTTTTAAACCCTCTCATTTCACATTTCAATTTAGAGTAATAAAAATTGTCTGGTCTGTACAGAAATTGGACTTTTGGGATCTGTTTGTATTCCTAGTGAGCTGCCATGGTGCCTTCTGCGTACCTAAGCACATATAAGAGATGATTCTAATAACATATTTAGATACTACTACATAAGAACTATTTTTTTGCTGAGTCAGGAAGGTTTTATTGTCATTTCAGCTACATTTAAGTACCATTTGAAATAAAGTAGTGTTCATCAAAAATCACGATGCAACACGGAGTTCAAAACAGTACAATAAACAGTGCAGATACACAACAGTGCAATGAATACAAAATAATGCTTATAATAAATACAAAAATGCTGTTTTAATCTTAACATTCCTAATCTAAACAAGTAACTAGGAGATAAGACATTTAACAAGTAATTAAGAGACAAGATTAGAGTTTTTGTACATGATAATAAGTAAACGATGTCTGAGGTGGAAACATTAGCAGCAGATATAACAAACAGATTTAAAATACAAAATTTGTGCAATCAGTGTGCAGTTATAAATAAAATACTGTCACAGTAATACAGCAGTAGAGATCTGGAGACTATACATGTGTTTCAGACTTTTTTTGTATCGTGTTGTGGAGATTTTTCCTACATTCAATTCTGGAATTATTTAATCAGATTTTAATATATTTATATATTTCTTAACTCATCCTATTTGTCCAATTGTGTAATGCTGGAGCTGGCTCCCTGCTACAACTGAGGAGAGTGAGACTGCTATACATCCCCTCCTATATGTGCACAGCAATAACATATCAGATTTGGAAAAACGTATTTGAAATCCCAGCTCTGGTGTGTTTTACTGTAAAGAATCTGGACAGCTTTCGTTTCTGGAATGCATATAGAATGATCTAATATACTAAGATGAAAAAGATTGGTTGTTACACTTAACTGGTATGCAAAATAGATGTTATCTTTTTGAAACAGTAAGTTAAAAAAATTACTATTTACTTCATGCTAGAAGAGATTAATATATATTATAATCTACTGCTTATAACTAGAACTTTGCTTATTATGATAAACACTGTGTATAACAATAAGCAAATTTACCCAAATCATATCAATTAATAAGACATTACTGTAATTTATATATGCAAATGTGAGACCCAAAATAAATTATAGATAAGTGGAAATAATAACTTTCTACACATAATTATTGCAACGATTCATCTCAGTGCTAAGACAAATTTCATTAAGGTATTGCAAACTAAAAGAAAAAAAGAAAAAAAAACACTATCCAATGCTAATAGGGTGGATTAGCTTCCACCATATTACACTTATCTCCATATGCAAATGAGAAAGATAAGCAATCACTCGTTCCCCTGGCAGCTACAAAGACAAATAAAGTCACTGAACTTGAAACAAAGAAATTAACTACCGCAATGCAATAAGCATTAAAAATATGTTTTGTTTTGATGTGAAGCTACTGTATGACATGCTTCCATTGTGGGCATTAAAAAAACAAATATTATTAGCTACTATCCACTCAGTGATAACTGTCTAGTAAAAAGAAACAACAAGTATGGCATCATTTGCCACTTTTATTCAGTGGGAGATTGAACTATGTAGATAAACTCATCACCAGGTATTATTTTTATTGCTTTTGTATTGCTTTACAATATTGTCTCTATAAGCTTGTATCTGACATTTGAACTATTATTCTTGGACTGCTAAACAGTACATGAAGGTTTTTATGCTTTTTGGACTTTTGTATGACAATTCTTCTTTATGCTGCTTTATGGAATGCAAAATATTTTAAGCTCATGATCTCAAAACTGCTCAGAATGCTGATAGAACGTTATAATTCTAAGAGGAAGATATTTAATCCTATTAACAGAAGAGATAAAAGGAAAAGTTTAAGTTGTAAAACAAGAACAAAACAATGTTTTTATTTATTATAACGACAGTTATAACATATGGTGGTTAGAGAACTGGGCTTGTGATCATAATGTAGCTGGTTTAATTCAAAGAGTCAATAGCTCACGACTGAAGTGTCCTTGAGCAAGACATCTAACTCTTAACTACTCCCTGGGTGCCATGGCTAGGGCTGACCAGGATGCTAAACACGTGAGCTCACTGCTGCCCCTTAGTGTATGTAAATGTGAGTTTACATACACTAAGATAGCCAAGATACACTGAGATAGCTGATGATGCTTTAATTGTTTATTAAACACTGATTAAAAATAAAATTCCTTTACATATTTTGCAATTCCTTTCCTACATGGTCTTTCCATAAGAATTTCCATGGAATTTCAGCCATATTTGCATTTGGATTCCTAAAAGGAAGGAATAATAACCCTGATTTGTGAAGGAGGAGCAATGTAAGTCTGTTAAGCTATAAAACTTGACTATCACTGCTGCTTGGTCATGTGTAGCTAAAGTGCTTGATGTAATTACTACCTTTATTAGAATTAATGTAATCAAGAAGTGTGGATATAGGATCTGAACCAGTCAAAGTATTCTAAGTTGAATTACTTAAGAAAAGTCTGTGCATTTAATTACATGTTTACATCTCTTTGTATTAGCAAGTCACATGATGCTTGAAATGTAACGTCCTCTTTTGTAAAAGGTTTCAATCTTTTTTTTAAAAACTCTTAGATCGAACATAATGTAATAAATTGTATTTTCTAGCCATCACTCATCTGGTGTTCTGCAGTACATCCTTAAGTAGTATTTATTAGTATGCTGCACACAGTTTCTCATTACAATCTGAGTCTGGCTCTCTAATCATAGCCTTATTCTCTATCAGAAGCCTGGATGTGCTACATCTGCCTCCTGTGCAGAGACTGATCCCTGGCTCTAATCTTGTGCTACCTATCCCTGTTATCTTTTGCTTTAGCCCCAAGTTATGGGACTAGGAGCCTCAACATCCAGGTTTGGCGGCTGGCTAACAATTGTTTTCTCCTGGTGAGTGGTCTCAGAGGGCTTAATTTAGACTGTGGATGCTCAACCCCCTGGCTGAGAACATCCTAGGAGTTGCTTGCATCCAGTAAGATTTGTCAAGGAGGCTTGTTCAGCAGCCTGAGTTGAGTTGAACACACAGAAAACAAATTGACAGATCTATAATGTATATACTCATGTGTGCCAGCTATTATGGGGTATGGAAATTTAGAATTTGAGAGACAGCACCTATTAGCACAAACACCGAAATGTTTCCTGGCCTATGTATCTCCCCAATACAGGTCATTAATATTTTAATAATGTCATATCCTAATATTCAACATGCTGCCATATTAAATCCTTGTATATTGTTGTCCTATAATATTCAACACGCTGCTAAATTCATATGTTTACATATTGTCTATAGGAATATAGCCACCAAGCATATAGCCTCTTGGTTAATATCTCTCATGCTTACTATTAGAATGGCCATGTCTCCTTATTAGACTAAAAAAAGGATTTAGCCCATCGTCCCTGTTTGACTGGCAGTTGTTCCTACTTTATTTCTTTCAAATAAAAGCAACACGATATTGATGAAATAATGAAAAACGAGATTCAGCTGTTAAGACGTGTTTGATAATTAAAAATGCTGAAACAAACCTGAACCAGAGCATATTCACCAGTCCACTGGGACCCCAGTTTGTTCCTTGCCTATTAAATCAATTATTTATTCATTCATTCATTTTCTTGTACTAGCATCATTTCCCTGTCAGGGTTGTAGTTAGTCTCCAGGTATGGCTGAGCAAAATGCATCAAAACATGCCACATAGAACAACGTTCCATGGCCAAACCTCCTGACACGGCCGACCATGTATACATATATGTGGATGTCCTACCAGCTGATTGTATCACTAGGGATTTGAACCTGGGTGCATCGTTGTGTTGTTTTCATTGTGGACTTTCAGCAGTGGACTACATGAATTTCAGGGTTGTTTAAGGCTTTCTAAAACTTCTTTTTTAATGGGTAAAATCTTATTTTAGTCTTTTGAGCCTGTTCTTAATGCTTGGAACATGGTTAATTAATGCCATTGGTAACTGTATTTGTAGACAATGTTTGTCAAATAATAAGACATTATATATAGACACAAAATATTATAATAATAATGTCCTATATCAATTTATCCTAGGTTTATATGAAACTTTAAGATATTTTTTTTATTTCAGATTCTGGGTAAGTGAGTATAATTCTTTGTTTTTTTGGGGGCACATACACTTGCTGCCATATGAGGTTGGCTGATTGTTCTTACAGCCCCATCTGTCAGTGGCTTATTATACTAAATCCTCAAATACAGTTCATCTAAGCCAACTGAAATGATCTGCTGAAGAAAATCCGTATTCCATAAAGTCCTCTATCCACTTTACATTTGTTTAGAGACTAGGCTTTTCACTACAACCTGGACACACACATACACACACACACAAGTTGTATTGATTTTAATAGAGACAGTTGTAGGCTAACAGAGGCAATGGTCTTAAAGCAGATGTCTAATAGAGTTTCACAAGTCCCTCCACTTTATCAAGCCAGGCCACTGCTGACAGTTAGATGCTGGAGGGCAATTAAAATTAAAGCATGCCTGATTAGAATATCATATTCATCTGGATGGTAATTATAGTGTTTGGCGTCTTATAAATAATTAATTATGCAAAACCGAGGCAGCTGCCACTGGCTAGAGTTAGTTGACTTTCTGTCAGCATCTTGCAGGTCTGAGGATAAAGAGATATGAATAAATAAACTCTTTAGCTACTATCTGTGTGCCCTGATGAGTGCAGCGTGCCATTAAAAATGGTGGCTGTCTGCCCTTACACAATTACAGGTGGGCAGACAGCGTAAGCCGGCCTGATTTTCTCCATTAGGAAGCGATCAAATCACCCCCGTGAGACAAAAGAGAACCTCATGAAAAGATTATCCTGTTTATATTATGTTTTGGGTTGCATTAGTACAGTTTATTTGGAGGATGACATTACTACATGAAGAGAAGAGAAGAGAGAAGAGAGCTCTAGAATTCTGAATCAGTTCCAAATAATATTTTATTGAAGCATATCAGATAAACAATTTTACTTTAAAATGAATTTACTACTTACAATAACTTAATAGCTAATTAGCTGTATGTACTTTTATTATTACCTTATAAAATATTTTAATATTGCATATTTTTTCTGCTCTACCACTGTTTTCTTTTGTATTGAGTGGTAAGTGAATTTGTTTCCTACAAATGTTTTTTTATGTCACCCCCCAAAAAAACCTCATAGTGGAATTATTCACTAGCAGTGAGTACATATGCCCAGCATGTTGGGCAGCCCTAGCCATGGTGCCGTGGAGCGGTTAGGGTTTAAGTGCCTTGCTCAAGGTCATGGAATTTCCAAACTGGCAGCCTTACGATCACAAGTCAAATATCAGACCAAAAGGTCTGCATCAGTCAGTGATAATTAATTTTTTAAATAAATTTTTTTTATTTATTTTCATTATTTTAGGGAAAAAAACATTACATTTGTTGAAGCATAGTCCCTGAAATTGTAAAAAACAAAACGCCTGCTAAATAATAAGAAAATTGAACTGCAGTTAAAGTTTGACAAATGAACAATGTTTTTTTTAGCTCCAGGTCCGTCACAGTTTCAGTTGTTTTCTAGTTGTAAGAAAGCATGCAACTTTGAGATAAACCTTCTTTTCCTTCCACTCATCTCTGGATACCCCATTAGACTGATTTATGATGGCAGACGTTGCAACCAAAACACTAGGGACAAGCGTAAGACAGGCACTAGCACATGGATAGTGTAGATACACTTGCCCACCATGAAAGTCTGCTATGGTTTTACAAGTAGGTGAAGGAATCACACAAACACTTTTAGCTTTTACCATATTGCATGCTCGCTTACATAGCCTAATCATGGCTGTGATTAAATTTAAACCAGTATCTCAGACATGTTGGGCTTGTGCTATAAACTGTTACACCACATGAGTGCCCACTCAAAATAATAAGCAGTTTAAATACCCAATCATGTCTACGAAAGAAATGTTTGTGGACATTTTTTATTTCACCTGTTGACCTGTTGTTCTTACTTCACATAAGAGATGCTCAACAGATCATGGTTTCCATTGTTTAATTCAGTTTAATTAAGACTAACAAATAGATTATCTACTGTTAGATGACCTTCGCTGTGATTTGATGAAGCCCTGGATTTTTGAGTCACTTTGCTATCCAATCTTGTATTTAAAAGCATTGGTGAGCAGTCATAACTATATACTCAGCTATGGGTAACGTTGTCCTGTAGATGCAAACAGCCTCTACATTTATAATGTCTGTTCCAAGTCAGGGTAAGTCAATCAGATGAGTGATAGGTAATGGATAAATAGGTAAGCTATGGGTAACGTTAACAATATGCAAGCTCAAGTGTGAAAAATGTCCATTATTTTTTGTTCAATACTGCCTAATCTTGTTACAATCAGTATTGTTATATTGGCCAATCATACACTATTGGGTTTTTATTTGTGTTTGTATTAGTTAATTCAATCGGTTATATCCCAATTATTGAATCCCTTGGTGAAAATTGGTGTTAAAAACCTTGCCTACTGGTGAAATAATCGCTCAAGTATATCTATGAGCTTACAGGCATAATACATGAATTGTTTTACTGGGGTATACAGCACATATGAGGTGACGCATGGGGCAAATTATTCAACGTTACAAAGACTACACACAATTCAAATAAAGAAAAATGTAGTGACCTTCATAAGTCATGAAGTTGCTATAAAATCGGAACCGGCCTTAGAAAATACAGTTATAATAATCTGCAGGGAAATAACTGAAGTCCCCATAAGTAGAATGATATAAGAGGCTAAATCCACAATGATCACTTTTGTAGTCTCATTGGAAGAAGCAGTTATCAGCAAATCTCCTAAACTACCTTGGAGACGTAACAACAATCAGATTATTTAGAATGATTGCCAGAAAAAAATATATTTACCTTTATATAATCCCAAACTGCCTGTAGTTTGCTGGAAATATATTATAAATATAACAAGTAGTCATTTACTTAGAAAATCAAGCCTCCAAAGATAATAAAAACAATTTATACTTGTCATGTAGTGAAACCAACAGCGTGATGTTTGTAGCCAGATGAAACACAAAAAAAACAGAATTCATTGTTACTGGTTGGGGTTGCAGTGAGCATAAGAAAGCAAACTCACAGGACATGCAAATTATATAGACTGACCAACTGACCATCTATCCATCAATCTATCCATCCATCCATCCATCCATCCATCCATCCATCCATCCATCCACCCACCCATTGGTTAATGGTCTTGGCATCAGATTTGAATACTTTTGTTCCCTTACATCCATCGTTTTGTCACTCAACTGATCGACTTTCCCAGACTTGGAACAGACACTATAAATGTAGAGGCTGATCGCATCGACAGGACAATTCAGCACCTACATCAACCTGGTGGCATGACTTTGGATTGTGGGAGGAAATCAGAGCATTCGTAGGAAATCTGGTAAGAAATGGTGAACGCATGCTAACTCCACACAGAAAGGGCCCGGTCGTTGTGAGGCAACAGTGTTGTTAATTATTTCCAATTTCCAAGTAAAATCCCCTCATTTTAGTGTAACCCTAAAGTCTAGAAAGGTGTCACGGTAGAATAAGTGGGTAGCATTGTTGTCTCTCAGTAAGAAAGCCCTCAGTTTAATCCTAAAGTGGAGCAGTCTGGGTGCATTCTGTTAGGAGTTTGTTGTAAAGTCATTCAGTGAGCCATTGGCCATAAACCAAATTGAAGATCAAATTTTACATAATAACTTGGAATCTGATTAACCTTGTGTAATGAATTACTAGCATTTCTGTTATGGATGTAACTAAAGTGTAAAACAACTGTAAAATTCGTATAAATAAACAAACCTTCCTGAATTTTCTTCTGTGATTATTATCTATTATGATCGTTATGGCACAACGTCCTTTTTCAGAATAGGTTTCCTAAAAGTACCACAGTGCAAATGTTTACAAGAAAGATCAATTCTGCATGCCTGCTTTAGGCCATTGCATTCAGTGTACTCAGGCGATAGTAATATTGCATTATGACTCCCAGTATATTCCCACAAGAACCAGCTTCTTAAAGAGTTCTAAATGCCACCATTGTCTAGCACTAGAATTCATGTGCCAACAATTCAATTCCCCTGTTGTAAAACATTCAAATAATTTCCATCTGTTACTTGATGAATGGAGGAACTACTGTTCCAAAGTTTCAGTTACTATCTTATGTGGTACAAATATTTATTACTTTTAAGTTTTGGTAGCACATTATTTTACTTTTATGCACCATACACTTTGTGATTACGTTCCAACCATCTCTGCTAACCTTTACTCTGCCTGAGTACACTGATGTGTCCCTTCCAGACATCGTACCAGAACAATTCCTGAATTCTGTTGCACCATAATGTAAAGTTAAAGTAAGTCCTTAATGTTCGCTTGTTATTTTATTGGTCTAAGGATGCTTGACTATGCAAAGATAGACAGATTTGTAGACAGATTTTGTTGTTGTTGTTGTGGGAGGTTTGCTGATTACACATCTCTGTAGATGGAAGCGGTGAGATGAAATTAATCTTAGTTTGTGTTTGTGTGTTGGGTTAGCAATTGGTTTTAGATAAATGAGAGAAGATATGTGCTTAAAAGGAGTTTAAATGCGGTGAAACTGTTTATAAGGGTTAGAATAGATACAAGTACATTAAAATACAGACACATTTCACATTTCATTTTATCAATTATTTTCTGCAACAGGATGAACTGTATATGATTGGATTCAAATCATTAAAGATCTTTTTATTACATGTTTATTCATGTTGACATGATTTTAGTTCAACGTATGAATAAAAAATGCGGAATAACAAGTCCAACATTGATTTAAAGCTCCCCTAAAGATGACACTATAATATTAGATGACACAATAAAGCATCTTCATTACATTGACATGAACTAAGATACCAACATAAACCATGTACAATTAGAATAATTGATTACATGGAAATTTTATTTTTTTAAAAACCTCCACGTTAAGTTTTAAAGGAATTCTCAGTATAATGTCACTGTTTAGAAACATATTATTGATTGAGTGTGTAATTCTGTGTTTTTGTACTTTTAAATAAATAATTTATTTTTAATACAAAACTGGAAGCGCTCTTCCAGTCCATACTGCCAAAGTGTCAGCAAGTGTAAGTTAAAGCACAGACCTACACCACATTGATGCCCTTCAAGGGCACTTTTGTGTGAACACCTGGCACTACTGGCAACCAGGCCCTTGCTTTGGACACAGTGCCAATGAAGGCTGGGCACAATTTTGAGGTTTCTGATTGGCCTTCACAGCTGCTTAGTTGGGAGCTTGCACGGTCTGGCAGAGACTGGCATGGATCTTTTCTACTGTCAGCACTCTGCAGGAAGTCAAACCTGTCCACCACCAAGACACGCCAAAAACCAAGCTGCATAGATCTCCTCACGCACGGCCAACCATAAACTGAAGACTGCCAAATAAACATCCTTTAGTAGGGAGGTGGTGACAGGAAGTGTTGGGCCTACTGGGTGAGACTAGTTCATTGATGATTAATGCTGTTACCCACATATTGAACAAAAGGGCTGGCTCTGATGAGACTTTAAATAAAAATATACAGACCAATAGTTAAAATAATTAAATTCAATGATTACACAGGGGGCTGCTTGATGGGTAGAAGAGCCCGAGTTTGATTTCCATGCAGAGCAGTCTTGGTATTCTTTCTGTGGAGTTTGAACTCTCAAAATCTACATTGGTTTCATCTGGGAGTGTAACCCTGTAATGACCCTGGTAAACTAAACAGTTATAAAAGTGAGTGAATACTTATAGAAATGTTTCCAAGGAAATAATAAATAAATAAATAAAATAAATAAATAAAAGCAATGCATTGACATTACAAAGAAAGGTTGAATATAATTCCTACCAGGGATATTTTTAACAGAAATCTATGAAGTTCTAAGAACATCTATGATCATACTCTGATCTCATGGCACTTTACAGAGAGCATCACACACACACACACACACACACATCTATATAAACAGTGAAGCACTAACTCACCAACTCACTCACATCACTATTTCTCCCACTTTCTGAGTTCCAACAAAGCTGAATGTTGGCTCGGTCATTCCCTATCATGTCTTTGGAAAACTGCTTCTCTTTTTCCTCCATTTGATGGTTCGTTCACTACAATGTTTACTATTCACATATCTAGTCAGATTTGGATATGAATATGAACTCCATGAACTCCAAAGCTTTCACTCACTCACCGTATCTCTCACTTACAAACTCCAAAGCCTTCACTCACTCGAAACAATTTATTTTCAACTTGCATGACATAACGACACACATCTGTATCAACAAATCCACCGTAGAGAAGCACGGGTTTAGCACTAATTAATCACAAATTTGACAGTGAATTTATTAACTTAATCTTCTGAATGTAAGAATAAATCCACCAGCTCAAAACCATCTAAGAAATTGCTTTACTGTAATAGATGACAATTTGGTGATTGAAGGATCTTGGGCACGTCACCAAAAGCAAAATTAAGCATGAAAACCATGTACAAGGTTATTATTGCATTCTTGTCCTGCATTGACAATGACCACATATTTGTTCTTCTAGTAGGATGGCGACACACAACCAGGTCAAAGAAGATGTGGATTTAGGAACCCTGTATCACTGCTAGCCCAATCTACAGTCATGGAAAACCTCAGCGCGTAAGATGAATATATGTGATCATCAGCCAATCCACTGAAATATGCCGTCAAGAGTGTCATGAAGTCACTTAATAACAGAATGGAAAACATGCAAGGATGCATTAAAGCTGTTATAGAAAATAGTGGTTAATACACTAAATGATCTTATTGTACTTCACATATCATTATGAAGGAACATGGATATTTTCTAACAATGTAAATAGATAGATGTAAATTTACTAGATAAAATACGGTAATCATTCATATGATGGTTTATCCCTAGTAGAAAGTCAAAACAAAGAATTTGTCATTGATTCCGGTATGTTTACATTACAATGAAAAATTTCTCCCCACATTTCACACATTGTTTGGAGCACAGGATCAGCCATTGTCTGGCACCTCTGGAAAAGACAAAGTTAAAGGCTTGCTCAAGGGCCCAAAATTGATAGCCAGTTCTGGCTTTGTAATCTTCTGACTGATTGACCAAAGCTCTGTCCACTAGGCTATAATTGTCGCTGCACCACTGAATTTAGAAAAAAAACAACATGCTGCCATGGGTTAATTCAGAACATTAAGCTGTTGGTGATATTTATTTGCATTAGATTAAAATGTTAGCATGTAACATTTCTCTACTAAAGCCCAAATAAATAGACAAGATAAGTAATAGTTTTCACAAAAATAATTTAAGATTTTTTTTACATATTGCTCCAGGCATCTTTTTTCTAACAACTTCCTTCTTCCTTTAGTACATGGTTAAAGCATGTTTAAGTACCTTCAATCAACTGGGGGAAATAGAGACAAAGAAGAACATAAATATGATAAAAATGGTTCATGTAATAAAAAAGTCCTTTCAATGAAAGCCTTTATGCCATAAAATGACTGACCCTTGCTGAATATGATGAAGGGAAGCAGGGAGCGAGCCTGGAGATTGGAGCAAAGAAGACACACGTTTCAATGCTTTCTTTTTTCAATAACAAAATCAACCTTTTATTTAAAAGCACATTTTATACCACAAAAGAATTTAACTTTTTTTTTCTATGTCAAATCAAACGACATGGCTAAATCATTCACACGAGTAATAATAATGTTAAGTAAAAAACATAAAATACATATTGTGGTACTAAAATATTTAACACACATATTGGTTTTGGAGAGACAACAGCAAGACTACCGCTACCTGAAAAATTTTTTTTAGGTGGTGACCATCTAAAATTACTTTTGCAATATCCTTTTAGACAAATTTTCTGTTTTGTTAGCGTTTGCTGCCTTACCAGTTTGCACGTGTTGAACATACATATCATTTGCTTTGTTTCTCAGCACTTTCCAAAGAAAATAGATAAGGATCCCGAATAGACTAGCCTGAGCAGTCATAGAGTCCTAGAACAGAAGGACCAGTATTTGCTGCCTACAAAATGACCTCCAGCAAGTGTGAATGTTTCTGACTTTACTGTCAATAACGTCCTCTAGCAGTGCTTACTTGTGCTTACAGCCCAGCGGCTTGCAGCTTGACTGCTACTGGCACCCTGTTCACCCCCCTCACATATGACATAGGTTCACACTAAGCACATGTGACAGACGTGAAAAGATCAGTCTCTAACATTATCCAGCATTACCTCTAGAAAGTAGGTCACTGAAAGTCTGTGGTGACATATGGACACAAACTCAATGAGCTAGCTAGTGAGATAGTATTCTGACTGCTGTACTTTGTAGTAGGATTAAATAGATAGATCTGCAAGCAACATCTATCTGAGATGTCATGTATACATTTCAACACGGTTAAATAGTGCCATACACAGTCTGAGATGCCCCGATACCTTCACCATCTCACCAGGAGCATGCACAGACATTTGATTTTTTGTGTAATGATGTGGTTGAATGATTTTAGTTTCCATTTATTTTTATTATGCCATTTCGTATCCGAATCATTTTACCTATAGAAATTACAGGGCTGCCAAACTCCTTTTGAAATAAATGGTACCATATTTGCTGCTTGAAGGTAGATGATTCAATTTCTAGTTCGTCTCTGTAACTACTCAAAACTATTAGAATTCCTGAGGCATTTGACAAATCTAACTTTGGTTTTCAGCATTGCAGGAGTTACAGTGCCTAGAACAAAAGCTTTAATATCAGACCTCCTAATTAGGGCTGAAAACCTGCAGCCGCGCCTGCCTTACTTAAGTAGGGACCACATAGTTGTGTATGCACTCAACTTTATTAGGGACAGAAGGTATCAATGGGCGTCTCTGTAACTGTATGTAAGTCATAATGGTGAGGTAGTCGGGGTCCTGTTATTTTTTTATAAGTATGAAAATTTGGGTGTTCCCAAATTTGAGGTTCCCATTAACATATGCCGCCTGACAGAACACCACATTTAAGGCATTAGCTCATACCAAATCGTCGACGTTCACATTTTAAGCTTGATGTTTTACTGCAAATACAATAAATCTCTGAAAATGTATTGTAATTTATTAAAAAATCTGAAAATTATGCAGTAAAACGCCCCTAAAATGCAGAGTGAAACAATGCACACTATACGCACTAAAGACGCACCATTTTGCCAATGTAACAAAAGTACAAATTGGACGGGACTTTCATACAAGCTATTGCCGAATCAGAAGTTCAGCCCATGACTTCTTATTAATGTGAATAGTGTTAAACAAAGGGTTCATTAGTAAAGGGTAAACAAAAGCTAATAAAAGCATAGGAATCAGTATGCAAAGTGTCATTTTCTGTGAAATGTAGTCTGTCCATTTGAGACAACAAAACACTTATGTTAGTGCACAGTTTGGGACGCACCACTGGAATAAACTAATAGGTTAAGAGCTAGTTTATCTCAGTTAGAATTATTTTTATTGTTTTTCGTTTTTCAGTTCTCCAAAGTGTAAAGATACAGTGGCATGATTGGATGTTCACCCGATTCGTTTTTTAGTTCCTCTTTCATTTATTTAGATTCTTTAATGTTCTTGTGGGTTATATAAAATTATGTGGCATGCCAAATGTGGCCTGCAGGCCTTATGTTTGATCACCCTGATATAGATCAAGTTTAAAATTTATTGGACCCCAGGTGATTTTATCCAGAATTTTGTGTGTCTTCTGCTTTATCTTAGTCAGTTTTGCAGTGGGTCTGTTTTTTTTTTTTTCGGAATCATTGAACACAATGCTATAACACATCCTGACATCAATCCATCACTACACATGGCCTCAGTATTCCTCTTCTTGTTGATATCAGTAAAGAGCACTCTTTGGGATTCAAAACCCTGAATTACAGCTTTTAAAAGCTATCAAATTTCATGAATACACCCTCAAATTATATTTTGTCAAGTAAATCAGCTTTGTTAAAATGCAAGGTTTGAGTTGACTGTAATAAATTGACCGTATGTGAACAACTTTCCAATTGTCATCCTATTTTAAAACCATTTTATATTTGATGGTCTTGCCATACTAGCCATTGTTTTTGCTTGATTAAAGAGGCAAGGTTCTAAGTTTCTTTTTCTGTGAAACAGAAAAACTTTTTCATATCCATATGGTTAAAGATCGGGTCATGCTTTCAGACCATCTCTTCATAGATCTTGCATTGTGTACACAACAGTAAACAAAATTGTTTAGGTTTTCTACCAGTTTTATTTTTCATTTCCTTACATTTTTTACATTATGTAAACCAGTACTTATGTCATTGTGTAGGAGGGCAAGGCGCCATTTAAGAAATAAAAGTGTAAGAATCATTTTTATATTTTTATCCATAATAGCAAGATACATGCATGCCCACACAGTCCAGCACATCAGATTACACAAGTCAGAAACATAGTGTTCATGTAGCCAAGGCAAAGTCTGTAAGGTATTACTGCAGCTCTGTACAAACTGTTCAAAGTATTAAATTAATTGAAATTGTGTTATATGAAAAATAGCTCACCATAACCCTCTGTGGTTCTATGCAATCCTGATTTAGCTGGACATGAGCTGATGAAATGAATATAAACCTAATATATACAAGACTTTTAAAGCACACTGATTTTAAAGGGGATATATTATGCATCTATTAAAGAAGATAGAATAGGAAGAATATGTGGGCTCTACAAAACATGTTCATTAATGTTCATTAAGTTCCTACACAAAAACTTTCTCACATTAAGATATATTACTAGTTTATTTCTCAGCAGTTTCACCCTTTTCGATAATATGCTGTTTTGAACGGTCATGTCTATGCTAATAGGTTGTTGCTGGTCACATCCCACTTACAGTTATCCGTGTATATGAAACAGAGGTTTTCTATACATATTACTTGCAAAAAAGTCAAAAATGATCAGAAACACAAACTCATTATTAAGTACTTACATCTCCCTCATCTGCTGACTTGCAATGAACAGTTGGTATAGATCTCGACATCAGTATTATCCTGCTTTGTATTATATGCAGTTCTCAAAACTGCTGTATTGCTGTACGTTCCTATTATAAGACAGATACTGTAAGAAATGAAATGGAGCTACACAGTTCTCACAGTTCCTCTGTTGCTCTTATCTAGTGTAAAGAGTTGTTTTGCTTTTTGCAGCCAACACCAAAACACTTCCTGCAATACTATCCTTTGTCTGTAGCTAAAGTGTATTATGCACAGGGAAAGAATACCACCTAGTGGGCATGGTGTTCATTGTTCCTGACACCAAACTATTTTTAATCGTTTATAGAAAATGGATGGATTTTATTCAAAACTGGAGTGTTTATAGGAGCAACAGGGACCTGGAACTACAAAAACAAATAAAAAGAGATTTTTGCAATATATGTCCTTTCAATGGTATTTTTAACACACATTAACTGTAGACCATTGTACACTGTGCAACATCTGAGCTGCCAGAAGTAAGCAGACAAAGGGCAAATCCCATTGATGATTCCTATGGAGATTTTTGTTGGTTCATCAACAACAATCTAGGCAATGCTCCCATACTTAATGACTCAGATGACTTATATACAAGAAGGATGCCATCTAAGAACTCGTCCATCTGCCATTTATTAGTTAAAAAGCAAATCATGCGACAACTCTTTGTAATGTATTATTACGCTGATATAGTTCTACAGTCTGACATGTACATTTAAAAAATAATTTTGGATTATTCAATGGTTGGGTAAAACATATATACCTGTATAACTCTAAATAACTAAAGTAATATGTAAATATTTAATTCTATAATGCTGTTTAAAAACTATACTTTCAGCTAGGATGATAAAAACTAAAAACAAATCTGCTAATGGTTTACAAGTTTAAGCCATAATAGTTTTTATTGTGTTCGATTTGTAAAAAGAAGATAATTTGCTTACTTAATTGATTAAATGCATAAATGCATTGATTTATTTATGTATAAATACCTCATTTTAAATGTCCACTCACCGTTGATATTACACACTAATGACTAGAATTACTAACACTTGTGTAGTTTGGAGGTGAATAATAAACATGAATGCAATCAATGATTACAATAGAAATCTTGTTTATCCATCCATACATAAATACATCCATTATCTAATTTTAGCGTGCACACACCCTGGGCCGCCAGTCAGTGTACATAGACGAACACACACACACACACACACACACACACACACACACACACACACACACACACACACACACACACACACACA
>JAOUQU010000002.1:1797536-1809544 GCA_028566735.1 Ammoglanis amapaensis
TGTATTCAGGTCAAAGTCCCCACCGGATTAGAAGAACAAGAACACACACACACACACACACACACACACACACACACACACACACACTGGTGTTTACACTCACACATTCACTCTCTCATCCCAGTGTGATTAAACATTCACATTCATGAGGCCGCGTTTCTCGTACAAAGGGATTGGCGGCGGCGCTCTGTGCACCTAATTAGCCGCCGTCGGCCCACACTCGGGAGGGGGGCGCGGGGGTACGGGGGAGGGGGAGGTGTCAGGGGAGTTAGGGTGTGGTTTTATAATTCAGGACCTGAAGCAGATTAAAATCAGGACTCGTTTTAACTGAGACTCAATAACTTAATAACAGACAGTTAAAACTGCTGTGAAGTACGCTGGTGGTAGTATATAATCTCTGGTGCATGCTGGGTAAGAAGCGGTTACAGGGGGATCTCCATCCTGCCAGGCATCAATCAGCTCATGCCAGCCGATCGTGGCACCCGAGAGCTCTGCCAGATGGCAGCGGGAGATAATTAAGCTCCTCCCTCAAACACCCCCCACCCCATTCCGTGCCACGCCGCGCCGCCATCACAGATCGATCAGATGCTCCGGAGCGCCGTTCACGAGAGTCCCGATACAAGAACGTGGTCCGAGTCACTGACAGGATCCACACACACACACATACACACATACATACACACGCACACACACACACACATACACACACACACAAACACACACACATACATACACACACACACACATACATACACACGCACACACACACACACACACACACACACACTCTTCCCACAGTCCCACATGAGATACATTTGCAGTACAAACTTATTCTCCACTGTATTTAACATTAATTGTAAAAACTGTAAAAACAACCAGTAACTATCTGTCCTGTCATGAATGTAACCAAATTTTAATAAATTCAAAATAATAAATACAAATCCAAGGGCTGTTTCATGTTCTGTAATAGCAGAATTTTTTTTAACTCACCCCACGTATAGAATAACAAGACACAAAGTTACATCTTACCATTTCTTTTCTATAAAGAAACAAGAATTGTACCTGTGATTAAAGCCACAACAGGAATGGACACAGAAAAGCATATTGGGTAAGAATTCTTCCAACAAATTCCAATAATTGGATCCAGTAGATCACATGAACTGTTACGGTTCATATGTCTGACATCTTCTGCTCACAGCTCCAATCTCTAGCTCATGTTTTACCCTGGGCTGTATCGTTAAATAATACATCCAGTGTAATGTAACTACACACTGATGGTGTGATGAGATGCATTACAGAGTAGTATATCCATGTAAACAATGTATAGTCAAACACTTTGTATACAGAAATAATTTGTATACAGAAACATTTTAATTAATGGATTAATTAAAATCCATTTTAATTAATGGATTAATAATATAATGATCAACCTGCTTGCAGCTATTTCTGCATTTCAAGAAAAAGAAAATATATAGAACTAAAATAACATATACATCTATAATTATATAATTGATAATCTATAATTGTAATTATTGAAAAAAAATAGATTTTTTCACTTTTTTTCCAATTGTAATACCAGAAAATGAAACAATTGAACTACACTAAACACTGAAGTGAAAAGTTCTAATTGATACTGAAACATTTGCAAATGCTTTTTCTAAATGTTTTTGCCAATACTTACACTATTTTATATCACCTCCATGCAAGAAGGTTGTGGGTTTGGTCTGGGTTCTTTCTGTATAGGATTTGCATGTTCTTCCGGTGTCTGTGTGGGTTGAATGCATGCATGTTTCCTTCACCAGTCCAAAGACTGCCAAGTGGGGTAAAATATTAAATTGACCAATTCTGAAGAATTTGAAGAATCTTGTGTAAAAAACAACTGATGAATCTTTCATGGATCTAATCTAAATGTATAAAATACCTTGTTATATCTTCTTTTTGTTTCTTACATGAATTTTAATTTCAATTTATGACAGAACAGAGTTAAATTTATTTAAACAATTTTTGAGTTTACGTTCTATGTGAAGATTCGTGAATCGTGTAATTTAATACCTTCAGTCGAACAAACTTTTGACTGGGGGGGAGGAAATCTGAGCTCCGGAAACCCAGACTCCTCCACCTGGGAATCCTTCCCTGTACTTTCATGTTATGAAGTGACACTCTGCCACCACAAGCCAGCTATTAAACAGAAATCTATTTTATTTGATCATAATCTGCTATTCATTCATTGATCGGTTTACCATCTTTTAATCATGGTCAGGGCTGTGGTGGGTCTTACTGCTCTTACACTGGACAGGTCAACAATTCACCACAGAGCACAGACACATATTTTAAAAAAAATACATGTAAGAGGTCTGACTGTCCTGAATGCATGCCCGTGGACCTGTGGGAGAAAACCGGAGCACCCGGAGAAAACCAAAACCACACTGAGATGACAGCTACCTACTGAGCTACCACACTGCCCTGAAATACAGCTTTGAAATAGACCATTTTTGTTGACATTAAATATATTGTGAATAAATAATTGTTAAAATGTATTAAGTCAGAAATAAGAAAGCAAATGTCTTTAATAATTGATTAGAAACACTTAGTGTATGAGCCAGGCCTTCTCTGCATTCCATAATGTCTGGTGAAATTAGGCTGGCAATAAACAAATAAATATAAATACCATAAACTTTATAAATTGTTTTCTCAAAACATGACAATGGATATGTGGTGTTGATGTGGTGCTATACAAAGTTCTAGATCTTCTTGGGTTATAATTGTGGTCGTATGTGACTTTTCTGTGTTCTTATGACATCATGAACGCTACAATAGTATTAAATCTGAGAGAAAAAATATATATGTATAGGTTTTAGGTCCCAATATGATTTAATAAAACAAATAAGCATTGTTGGAGATTACCAGCACCATACCTGTTGAACTACCAGTCACCTGATGAAATAGTGTACATTGACTACATACAGACTGCAACATAACTCATTACTAAGGCGATTGAAAGGGAAGCTACAATGCATGTGATAGATTGGACTTTCAATCTCAAGTTTTCCCTCTGGCCAAGATTTGTTGTGATATCAAACAACCTGCAGATTTGAAAATGCAGCCATGCTGTCATGCGCCTGGCAGAGCGCTTTATGTAGATGTCACACGTGACATTTGGCCGAGACACCTCGTTTTTTTTTTTTTCATGAACGATGGGAAATTACATTTCTTTTGTCACCCACGTTTCCCCCTACTGCATCTGGTAGATGTTATCTCATTCCATGGCACCCGAGCATTTTGAATTTCGATTTATTTAAAAGAGGAAACGGGGAGGAACTGCAACGGGTCACTAATTTCATTTTGCCACACTGCAGCGGCATTAGCCCTGAGCTGATTTTTCAGAGGAGCACAAAATCAATGTGCATGTTCTATAGGGAACAGCCTCCCGATTCCATTAGTAATTTTGACCAGCAGGTCAGGTAAAGTAATAGTTGGATGAATGTTTTATTACATATTCGCATACTGACTAAATGACTGAGCCAAACATAAAATGCCCATCCATTCATGTTAAATATATAGTGTGGTCATACTGCTAGGTGATGTCATACATGCACTCCTCATTTTATGACTGTGACCTGAAAGCGGCTCATGTTTTGCCATCGGAAAATGGACACAGACACAACTAATACAAAACATACGAGCTCTCTAAATGATAGTGTTTAAAATTGGTTATTAACATGCTCATATAATTTAATATATAATGTTATTATTTTTGTATCAGACATGCATTTACACAAGTTTAAATACCTACTTCATAAGTAAAATGTGTCATCAATATATGATATACCTTGTCTCAAACCTTTTCTCTCAAATATACTATTATTATTAATTCAATAAACTACACTCTTTCCACATACATTTATAAATTAAAACTAAAATTACACTGTGAAATCAAAACATTGGAGACCACAAAAAATGTGTTTTCTTTTCTTGCACCTTTATTATGAAGCGTGCATCAACGTTTTTGAGTGGGTTATGGAAAGAGGCATTTGTGGGTCACCCATGCTGTGCCTCTTCTCTCCTTTCTCTTCTTTCCAACAGACCACCAAGGCCCACCAATCACAGTGCTCTGCTTTCAAATGGCGCATAATTTGATTTCTTAAAGGAGCCGCGGTCTCCTGGAAATACCGGCAATATGTACATGGACACTAAACGAGACTTCCAGCTAAAAATAAAGCCCACAAGTCAGATGCATGCAAAAAAATATATAATTTGAGGCTCTAGCGTTTAGATTAGTGAACTGTCGGATCAGATATACTGATGGAAGTGATGGTTTAGTGATTAAAGTACTGTGTTAGAGATCAGAAGATCATTGGTTCAATTCCCACTACCACCAACTTGCCACTGTCGGGCCCCTGAGCAAATCCCTTAACAATCTTGCAATTGCTCTAAATAGTGTATGGTATATATTGTATGTCACTTTGATTAGGGTGTCTGCTAAATCCTGTAAATTAGGACAATTGTGTCCTTTTTAAGTTATTTAACAGTTATTGATCAACAATCCTGACGATGCTCATTTCTTCACAGTGACACTATGTTTATATACTCATAGTAATATCAATTTTTGAGGAGTAAAATACTTGTTCCAAGTTTGATAACAATGTTATAATGTTAAGTATAGATATTGCAATCCCCACCATACAAATTCAGTTGCATTGTTTGGCACATTTATTTGTTTTAAATGAACAAGATTTTCTTTATATGGAATAATCTGTCAAAAGTATACACACACACAAATGTTGACAACAAAAACTCCACCACTATCTTCATCACAGTCCTCTATCCATACACACATTACTGATAAGTTGAAAATATTGTACGATACTTGGTGATGTAATAAACTTAGCAAACATTTCATGGTGTAGATATTTGTTTATTAAAACATGAGTCAAAGAGAATCACACCTGGAATGTGAGGCAAATGCTTGTCAATGCTTCATCACTTCTGTTTTGCTTCCTCAATCATGAATTGAAAACAGACTTCATGTAAGACCCACATAGAATAAACAAAATCTGCGTAAGTGCAAGAAAACAATACAGACTGTGGTTGGATTTAGAAAAGAAGGCAGTCTTACACTGAACATAAAACGTTCCATCATATGAAACAAGGATATGGAATGTACTTTTTTGCTTGCTTGACATTTTCTCAGCCAGACCATATACAATCAGTGCTCGCTCACTGACACATTAAAGCAACCTGGATCATTTTTCTCAAGATATTGATGGGATATTGAATGTCTGATTTAAGGATACCGTTTTGTCCTGGGAAAAAAATGTATCATGTATCACACGACTCCTTATCAGTTCCAGCTGATTCCACATCTCGTCTTAGGACTGACATTCATTATTCTGACGATTCGTAATTCACAGCGATGTGTCAGTCTGGCAATCATTTGCTACAACAGAATTGTATGTCTGCATTTACAAGTAAAAATATTGCACAAACAAAACAAAAAAATGAAAGCGAACAGTATGTGCCATTAAAATCCAGTTTCACACCTGCGATTTGGGACCCATCCACATATCACGAGTATGATATACATTAAACTCCTAACTTTTACTATTTTACAGTACATATACAATCTAACGAGTAGTACCAGTTTGGAGGTACTGCCAATCCTCTCCCACTGACAGACGCCATTCGATAGGCTTGGTTCTACAAATACTGGACGAATCTGATCTACAACTGTACAAAACAAACAAAAAAAGATATTTAAACCAACCACAAAGCATTGCAGATGTGAGTGAAGCCTCGATCTGCATGCTCAGACAGACTGTGAGGGAAAAAAAAGAAGTGCCTGAAACTTGGTAAGAACATTCCCTTTTTGTACTGTACAAAAATATGCCTGAAAATAGTTTGCTTTCTTTTAAAAACATGAGGTCTGTTTATGTATAAAACGGCTCCTCTGGATAAGAATAGGCTGATTTAAGGTTCACAACGGTAAGTAAACTAGAGTCGGATACAAAACGGAAAAAAGAAAAGACCTTTCATGGTAGAGAACTGAAAGGACCATGATTTGAAGTTGGAGTCCTGAATGAACGCTTCACAGATTCGCTTCCAGTCCGAGTTCAGCTCCCTGCAGTTAAAATCGGGTTAAGATGCATAGTTCTCAGAGATTTTTCCCCCATTCATGGTCTGGTATATTAAAGACCCACAGAAAAAATCCATAAAACCCTGTCATGCTGCCAGAAAACGTTAAAAAATCGTTCTTTTTTTGCTACGGTACCGTTCAAGCTTGTGTAGCTTCTTCTCCGTTCGACTGTACTGTCAGACCGCCGTGCAGCATTCAACGCCATCGCACATCGAGCGGTTCAGATGCGTTCCAAAGCGCTTATGCAAAACGCGTTTAGTAAATCGTGTTCTATCTTCTCCAAGTTTTACTCACTTACTTAATACGTGAAAACCAGGTCTGAAAAGTTTTTCTCGAGCCAGTCTCCGGCTATCATCTCGCTCAGCTCGGGCGTACAGTAGTCAGGAAACTCGAAGTGTGAGCCCAGGCTGCCTTCGCTGAACGAGTCCAAGTCCTTATCCACTAAAGATAGGGAGAGATTTGAAGCGCTCTGCTCGGCGCACTGCGATGCTGCTGCTGCTGCTGCTAAATTCAGACTAAAATCAAAAAGCAGGTCGTCCGAGTCCTCGCTGGAGCTGGAAGATGTCGAAACAGATCGCGACGAAGTCGGGGAAGATGAAGCGGCCGCGATGGCCGCGCTTTGCTTGGTGATGTTTTTAAAGTTGTAATAGAGACGCGCGCTGTGGTGAGTCGAGCTGGTGGCATCTTCGTACATGCTGGTACCTTCCGGATCTGTGCTGGAGCTCAGCGTGGGACTGGCGGGGACTTTAGCATTACCGTACAGCCGCGTCTGGTCCTCGTCATCCAGATCTTTAAAGCGCCTCCGCGTCCGGCCGGTTTCGTACTCGTAATCATCGTCGTCATCGTCCTCGTCTGAAAACTCGGGTTTGATCATACGGGCAACTTTGGCGCTCTTGAACGAGTACTCGCTGCCGGATTTGGACTTCAGTTTGGGACACTTTTTGTTGGATGCCCCGCTGGATTTAACTACTTTGGCGCACGCTTTCTCCGGAGATGGAGCCGATTTCCCGTCCAGCTTTGGTTTCTTCTTAGGTCGGTACTTGTAGTCGGGATAATCAGCCATGTGTTTTAATCGGAGGCGCTCTGCTTCACGGATGAACGGGATCTTCTCGCTGTCCTTGAGCATTTTCCAGCGCTTGCCCAGACGCTTGGAGATCTCAGCGTTGTGCATATCCGGGGACTGTTCCATGATCTTCCTGCGCTCGATCTTGGACCATACCATAAACGCGTTCATGGGCCGTTTGATGTGGCCGGTGGCTGTCCGGCACCAGTCCGGGTTCATCTCGGCACCGGGCACCGGGCTGCACGCCATGAACTCGCTCTCATCCGAGTCAGTTGCTTCTCTGGACAGACTGTCCGCCTCGCCGTGCTCTGTCTGCTGGACCATAGTTGTGTAAAACTCCAGCTGCACAAGTTTCTCTCTGGACAAGTTTCACCTGGAAATTCCTCCCGCTTTTCATTCACTCACACACTCATCCAGACTTACAAACCGCGTTCTTAACTACTTTTCGGCTTTTTTCCTCACTCTGATGTCACACGGAAAGCACCAATCAGAACACATCGGTCCCGCCCACCTCACTCAAACGCTCCTCCTTAACTCTTCCTGCTCCCCCGCTGATGCTGCTTGCCCGCTACTGTCATGAACTGGGTTGCCAGATTGTTATATCCACACAAGTGGGAAATCATAACAGCATTAAGGCTTAGGTGGATGGTGCAGCCGGTTCAATTCCTGCTTTTTAACTGTAATTGCTTTAATTTTTAGATGTCCTGACTTAAAACAGCATTGCATCAATTCAGATGTTTTGATGATGAACTGATGAACACGAACTGATCGACCTGTGTAAATAAATGAATTCATGCAAAACGACATATTTTTACATTTTAAAGCCACCAAACTACATCCCACCACAACCCTGAACCGGGGTTGTAATATAATGATAACAGTATAATGATAACAGAATAATATAATGATAACAGTGTAATCAACTTTTAATACTAGCCCAGCACAGGTAATTACAATTTTACCTATCCTCTTAAGTTACATACACAAAAAGCTAATTTTAAATTGCCAATCCACACATTTGATAGAATCCTAGTAACCTTAATAAACACAGACAGATTGCCCAAAACTTCCTGTCAACTTTTACCACAGTACTGGTGACTGTAAAGGCCAAAACAAATCATGGGTCTATGATTGAGATGTCATCACCAGGCGTAACACTCCCATGAGCAAAAAATGTGTGCACTGATTTATTCATCAATTCAATCAAGCCACTTTTTAAATTCTTCACCAGGTAGTGATCATGTCTATATGGAGTTTAACATGTTTTGGTATGTACTAGCCGTATAAAACAAACAAATAAACATACAGAAGGCATATAATAACAATAATGAAATCTTAACCATCTGTGTACTATTATCATTAATGATTTCTTGACAGCTTATGGGAACTATGTTGTATTTAATTCAGTGGTGCATTAACTACTGAAATTGTCAAAAAGTTACCCAATCTGGCAACCATATATAAAGCCACATTGAGATGAACAAATTAAAACAGTGACAGTGACAAAAGTAATATAAATCTAATGTCTAAAATGTGAACGTATCAAGCAGTCTGTGTGTCCAGAATTTAGACCTAAAAAGACCCCCCATAAACACCGAATGTAAATCCTACAGTATTGTGAATAAGGACGGAGGCACTTTCACCCTCCCCCACCCTCCTCAGGTTTGCTCCTGTCTGCCTTTCCTTGCCTTTATTCAAATACTGAAGGTGGCGCTTGGACACTGTTCCTGTTTGCCCACTCTTCTTCTGCAGACTAACAGACCTGTATATTTACATTCAGTCATCTCACCCCTTTTATATAATTGTTTTGTTTTTAATTTTACAATCCCTCTTTTCAGGAAGATAAAGCTTTTTTATGAACAAGCTCTTTTAATTCAAGTGACAATATCAGACTCACTGTGACCCAGACCAGGACTTACTCACAGACCACTTGTAAACAAAAGCAGTTCAAATAATCTGTTCACTTTTAACAAGCTCATATGGACACCCGGTGCCAGACTCCTTATAGACGGTGACCTTGATGATAATACCCAGGTTTAGCTATATACCAGCTGTGACATTTTACCAGGTTTCAGCTAGGGGCACTCAGAGCCCCCTCCCCAGCCCCTTCACAGAGCCCTTCCATTGCCTGACATGCACCTTCGAAAATACTGAACTACATGTAGAAACAATGCACACTGCAAGTAGTTTGTTTCGACGCAGACCTCCAGGGGAAGAAAATATTCATCAAAACAATGGACTGCACACTATTGTAAAGAAAGCATTTGCTTCTTGTGTATGATGGTGCCTTGATGTTCACAATGTTTTGTTTAAAATCAAACATTTAAAATAATTTGTTATTCAATATCGATCAGCTCAAATTGACAACAACCTTTCTCACTTTATTTATAGAGATTAAACATTCTTATTGGTCAATAAATCCTAAGGATTATTTGAATGGACAGGTATAATTATTGCCTGGAAATATTTATTTGTGGGGCAGCTGTGACCTGGTGGTTGGGGAACTGGGTTTGTAATCGGAAGGTTGCCCACCAGATCTAGCACATGTGATCAGAACTGCCCCCTAGTGGGTGTTCACTAGTGTGTGAAAGTGCGTGTTTCACTGCAGGGATTGGGTTAAATGCAGTGTAAAAAGCTCAGTGGTGAAAAGAGTCTGCTAAAGGTCTAAATTCAAATGCTGTTTATTTATGTCATATTTATTTTCAGATTTTTTTTTATTTGTAATTAGCACTCAGGCCTTTTGTTATCTAGTCTGACCTTGCTGGCCAAGGATGCTGCATACACTATTAAGACTGTGTAAGGTTTTTGTATCATAGAGCACAATCTCAACCCCCTTTGAGTTGGCCAACTTTCCCCCACCCTATCTGCAAGTTTCATTCTGATTTGAAAGCAGTTTTGTTTTCATATAGGCTTAGTTAGGATTTGAGTTAGATAAGCTGATTCTTGACATGCTTTTAAATCCTATTAATATCACTTATTCTAACTTGGTCAACATCTGATAAGTATTTACCTGGCCCATTACTGCACTGTGCATTCTATTCTATATCACTATATGTCCTAAAAGTCGCTTGGTGTGGCACTCAATTGTCCATGCTGTTTACAATCACTAAAGTAATTTCTCACAAGCAATAAAAATAATAGCCTGCAATCCAAATCCCGTCTGTTATAGCAGGACTAGGAAAGAGCCAGCCTCGTCAGCCCTTGGGGAAAGCAATACAGGATAAATGAATACCAGTGTGTTGGGGGTTCTGGGTGTGCAATCTTTCTGCAGTTCAGTCTGGGTTGCATCATCAGGCATATACACGCACACACACACACTGAACAGCTTAATGATGTGCTGCTCATTAGCATGGCTCGTTAAAGGCTGTGAATGAGGTGTGAGTGTCAGCTGCTGCAGAGGTGGGAGTCATGCAGGGATTGGAGGGTCCCAGGGTGCACTGAAATCTGAGACACCCCTCGTCTGATACACCACCCCATATACACATCCGCATGAGCCAGGAATGTATGAAGATAAGACACTTAAGCTGCTGGTCTTGTTATTTGCTTTCTGTTCTCTGCAGTCTGTCATAGATTTGTAGATATTTTGGGATGTTTTTTTTTCCGCATCTTGTTTCACGACCAAAAAATAAACAAATATGATGTAACAAGGTGACAAACTGTTCAAGAAATACCTGATGCAAACCGAGTCACCCAACATATTTTTAAAACAGATAATACTTAGTCGCTTGGTCCAGACACAAGGCTGAATGTTACACATTTTAATGTTGTCATATAAAATTTAATTAATATGTTAATATAGATGCATATAAGCAATAATACTTCATATCAATACTGTATGACACTTTATATTTTATTTATTTTTATGTGACAATTTTTTTTACTCCTCTGACACTTTCCATAGTTTTTATGTTTTTTTATTGTAAATTACAACATTACTAAATAAAAAAAATAATTTTATTTTTCTAATTTCTAATTTAGTTTAAATCTAAAAGCATCTAAAGAGCATGTTGTATGACTCATGACAAATTAACCTTGATTTTTATTTAATATGTAATTCAGGGTAGTCACAGGGTAGTGGTTGCCACTGATGGGCCCCAGAGTAAGGCCCTTAACCTTCAAAATGATGTTCCAATGTAATTGTAAGTTGCTTTGGATAAAGACATCTGCTGAATGGTGTAAATGGAAATATAATTCAGTGGTTGGGCTATCTCTGGTTATTCCCTGAGGTGTGAATGTGAGTTAAATGTAGCTCTATGTTGCTTTCTCTTGGGTACGCTACTGTATTACAGTCGTGTTGTCTTACACATTCACACAAATGGAACTTGGGTTTAAATTAACTCGCATATCTTGGCTTTGTTTTAAATGTTTAAATTGTTAAGATTATGCATGTCAAAAAGAAATTAGGATTGCTTTTTTTTAAATCTTAAGATATTTGATTGTGTTCCTAGATTGTGGTTAAATGTGTTACACTTTAAAATCTAGCAAAAGCTGGCCACACAATGTTTTCCATTTAGAGTATTATACTGTCTGCATTTCAAATGTGGAATAAAATCTTATCTAAACCCCCCTAAAGTGACTGCTTTTCCTTCAGAGCACTGAAGCATGGATCAATACAAAGGCAAACTCGAGCCTATCTGATGCTGCAAACTCAATTCATCTCTCCTGCATAGCTTTCAGACAGGTGGGTCTACTCTACATGCTACTCCACAAAGACAGAAGGAACGGATTTGTTGTGGGGTGCGCGCACACACACACACACACACACACACACACACACACACACACACACACACACACACACACACACACACA
>JAOUQU010000002.1:1819795-1831836 GCA_028566735.1 Ammoglanis amapaensis
GTGACGCCGTTCAAATTAAAAGTCCCAGAAGTCCTTTGACGAAACGCAGCTTTTTTTTCCTGCGACTAATCGACCAATGGAATTTGTCCGACTAGTAATTTTTTCGGTCGACCAACGAATAATCGAATATTTGCGGTCAGCCCTACTTGCCACAGCATGTTGTTGATACATTTTTTAAAAAAAATCATAAAAAATAATTGTATTTCCCCGATTTAGCGGTGAACGTGGCTGATACATCTAAGCTAAATATCTAGGAGACGTGTCAACATGCATAATGTATGTATAGTGATGCTTATTATGACATTACATGCAAATATTAGATGCACATTTATATTTAGGAACTCAAATGTCTTGGAGCGATGTGCATGTTTCATGGCGTCAGCATTTTCCATTTTCAAATGCTGTTTTTAAATTTGATCATGTCAAACAAGCTCTTTCAGTAATAAAATCAGATGGTATGAAAGTGTTTGGCAGACAACTTGGCAATGCAAACAGACAAGCACCACTGCAAAAACTCGTGACTTGAACTCGTGAATAATGATTAATGCAACTCAGGCCGACGACGACAAACCCAAACCTAGGCTCGGTGTCGGCTTCAATAAGCATTTCATATGTAACCCAGCACACCAGAGTTGATCTGATGAAACATGCCATGCATACTGCCGAGTCCACAGCTGTGGGATGACAGCTTTTGAGATACGTCCCTGCTGCTACCTCACAAGTCTCACTTCAGGAAAATAAAGCGTTTCACATGGGATTGGGTTTACCATAGAATGCCATCAGTCAGACCTTTACGTCATGTGGTGCCCACACCTACACCCTCTCCCTAGCTGCATTTCGATCAATACCCCATAGAGCGCTGTATCCATATGGTGCCAGCTTAGACTGGCAGTTCTGTTTGTGTGTATGAGCGGGCAGCGGTGTTGATCACAAAGCTTCCTCTTCCAGCCAGGCAGTGGGAGCTCTGTGAGATTTAGGCACTAATGAGTTTTAAAGCTTCCTCCACTGCATCCCTGGAGCAGATGGATAAGAAACTGCTCACTGGCCTTCACAGCAATACACTATGGACAACTGGGATCAAACGAGACCCCCGATCAGGAAAGTTTTTATTTAACGCATTTGATAAAAAAAAAAAAAATTTAAACAGTGATTTTCCTCTACTACATTATTTTTGGCTCAATGCAAGATGTAGTAACTCAATTGCTCTCAATGTGTGAACTGTTCAATGACTTGCTCCAAGTAGTTCCAAAACCCTGCAGTGTCAAAAGCATCGTGAGTTAACTAGAGAATGTCAGTAAGAATGCAAGACACGTGATGGAAGACCCAGGTAGAGATTAAAACACATGAATCAGGTACATAAGATACTTTTTTATCTGTAAGCAAAAGTGCAAACACAAGCTTTTCGTTATCTGTGACCTTATTGTCCACACTTAACTGTAAAAACAGCAACCAGAATGTTTTGCCACAGTGGATTGGTATCATTTTTATGCCGGATGACCTTCCTGGCCCATCCCTTCTTACTTATCTGAGCGCTACAATGCACCTATTTATGCTTCAGAGTAGCTAAAGTACTTATTTTTGCTAATAATAAACCTAGTGACATGTTGTTGGACAGTGGGCAGGTAACCAGATCAGCCAAGAGGAAAAAAACACGCAAACATATGGAGAACATGTAAACTCTACATATAATGGACCTGGAGATTGAACCCAGGACTTCTTGATGTAAAGCAACAGCTCTAACTACTAAACCACCATGCACCCATAACCTTTATGCTGCACTGCAAAAAAGAAGTATTTAGAGAGAAGTGAAGTGTAAACTACTTAGCAGAATGTAAACATGTTTATAATTTAGAATACTTTATTTCTCAGAATTGAAACATCAACCCTCCGATCACAAGCATAGTTCTCTAACCACCAGGCCACAGCTGTCCTTAAACTCAGATCCAAGCTTGAAAGACAAAAAAAATAGAATTAGAAAAATTAAAGAGCACAATAACGCTTGTTTTTATGTCTGTGCAGGTTTCTGACTATAACACTACATCAAACATTATTGTTCATATTAGTTTTCAAAAAGTTATCAGCCATTTACTGGAAATTAATTCAATTTGTTAAATAACTTTCAATTGTCAAATTAGGTAATGAATCAATATACGTTATTTAAAGAATTAAACTCTTATTACCACACTCACTGCTTAGATGTGTTTGAAATCAATAGAATTAAATAAATAATATGCTCACTCTTTTCGAAAACAGTTTGGAAAAGATTCCTCCTCTAGTCTCATTGTGCCCTTGTGCAGAACGTAAAATCCATAACAAAATGGTCTGATTAGTTTAGTGTAAAGCCAGACCTAATCCAACATCCGTCTCAGTTCTTACAAATCCTTACGTAATGATTACTTATAATTAAGATTAAGTTATTAAAATCACAGAGTACAAAACAGTACAGAATAATATGCAGTTACACAACAGTACAATAAAGACAACCTATAATAAATATAAAAATATTGTAATCTAAACATCCCTAATTCAAACAGGTAATTATGATGCAAGACAATTAACAAGTAAATACGAGACAAGATTAGAGACGAGTGTTACTACATCACACTGAGTGCACACAAGGTGCAGATATTGCAGATTCATCACAAGACATTATGTCTTATTACTTGTTACACAAGATTCATCAGTTTAAGTTTTTAATGTGAAACTCAGTCACGGACAATTGTGCATCGACAGAATGGACGTTGGAAGCGATTGGAAAAAGCTGGATTGTGTGGTTCTTGGAATAATTTTAGAGTAGGACGTCTAACAGGTTTACACATCCACCAATAGCAAGCAGTTACTGAAGATGGATAAATGAGTGAATGAATGGACATTTTAATGATTGTATATCTCCAAATGATTCAGAGAATAGCACATAATAGTGTTACACTGTAATGCAGCTGGTAGTGTTGGTTTCACACAGTGCCAGCAGCATACGGTCTATCACCACTTCTAACTACTGGCTCTTTATAATTTGGGCGATTTTACTCATGACTGTGCAGTTCTTTTGCTATTTTGGTATCCATCCACATCAACACATTACAGTTGAGAATGAAGTATTCTGACATTGCGATATAGAAAAGCAATATCTGAGAATGAAGAAAATGGAGATAGTGGTTAAATACAGTTTTAGGGTCTCTTAGTTGCCTCAGCAGGTTACGAGTGGCATGATGCACATTTTTGAGTGTAGTTAGTTTAGTAAAGAGTCCAATACACAGCTGCCTCATATGCGAACCCTCTCTCAGGTATCCTGCTAACTCAGCATTGTAATACTTGCATACTTGCTTACCTCATCTAGTGCACCTGCTGCCTGAAGTGTTTTCTGAACCAAGAACTCCCCCCTACCCACCCAGCACCCTGCTGACTCACCTAGCTGCTGCTCGACCTGGCATCTGGACATGAAAGATGCCATCCAATACACATCAAAGCTTTCTAGCCACCAGAGTCACGATCATCAGTTCTTAAGCACAGGTGGCATTCCTTCGGTCCAGTGCTTGAGCATGACTAATCTGGGCATTCCAATTTCAGGACCCAGCCTACCCCTCTGGCATGGTAAAATGATCTTGGAGTCAAAATGAGATTTGAGCGATTAATTAAAGCACCTGCTCCCTGACGTTCACAGGTACTAGATTCTGCCAGGCATCAATGGAGTTTAACGTTTTTCTGGACATACATCAAATATCAATCACATATTGTTCATGATCACTAAAGGAGAACTGCACTCTGAATGGGATATCAGGTTATTAGTGTAAACGCTACAAAATCTGCACCTGTCAATCATATGTGTCGTGTCCATAAAGCAGCTGGCCTGGCCAATAAGAAAAGGTCCCAGCACAGAAGGCCCGGGACCAGGAGACATGGTGCCATCTGGATAGATGCTGAGCTCTAAAAAGGGCTAACAGTAGACTGGTAAGACATGACTGAGACTTCATCATGATCCAGTCTGTTTTGGGATATGTCTGACACACAAAGTAAAGCATATTTTGGCATGTCATGGTCTTCTAATGATTTTATATCCCTAAGTGGTAATATGGCCCACTTTGTGTTATAATTTTTTCCCCAATCAGAACAGTTTAAGCAGCTCAACAATGGAAAAAAAGCCTAACAAAAATTGTACAAACCCACACAAGATCCAACAAGGTTTATCATGTAACACATATTATCATTTACATTTTTTCCATCTTTATCTTTTAATTTGAAAAATATCGCACACCTTAAAAGTGTTTGAAATCAATAACAAATATACATTTTGAACTTTAGGGGAAATCGGGTTTGCAATAGAACATTTAAATACTTATATTTTACATACATATATTTTTTTAATTATCTCTTCTTTTTTTGCCATGATCAACATTATTGATTTGCCATCATAATTCACGTTTTCTATGGTTTTCTTGATACAAACCTCCATAGTTATCCAGGCATGCACTGGTTTATGCATTCTAGTGGCTGGGTATCTAAAGGACTGGAGATTTATGGAATTCTGGAGATTTATGGAAACTTATGTGAGTAAATCTGCGGCATCTGATTTTGAAATTTTAAAGCTTTTGAACCTGCAGTGTTGTTTATTTTTAATGGTAATTTTGATTTATATAGCAGATAATGACCAGCTCGGAGAAATGTCTCTTTTGTCTTATAACAAAACTGCATTTTACAAAAACTCACTTATACATTCATTTTTCAAGTCCAAAAATTCAAAGTGTTTAAAAATCAAAGGTAAATAAACTTTAAATAATAAAGTTTAATTAGTTTAAAATATTTGTTTCAGTAGTAGCAGCATTGGTCATTTACCACACTTCAGTTTACTTTATCTCCCTCTTCCTCTCTGTAGGAGGATTGGAAACAGCTTTGACTGTGATTGATGCGATGTGAAATGTATGAAGCCAGCATGTATTTTATTTAAGCAGTTATTCAACCAGTTTATTTATTTAATACAGTTCAACAGATGTAATAAAACAGATTTAATTTAAACTACTGTATGATCATCAAAGCCACACACTTAAAAGGCATTTATAAATAAAGACAATGTTAATGTTTTTTTTAAGCATTTAACAGACACCTTTATCCAATGTGGCTTACATTACAGTTACAGTATACAGTCTGAGCAACAGTGGGTTAAATATATTGGTTTTAACTGGCGTCTCTTGGATTGTCAGTTTTATACCTAAACCATTAGGCAATGACTGGGCCTTAATTTAGAATATTTAGAACCCAATAGAAAACTTGGAACATGTCCGACTTACGTACAAGTGGACAATATGCTAAAGTGTTCCAAGTTCTCAATAAAGTCACCAAAGTTCTTTGAATTTTTTTTTATTAGCAATTATTTATGAGGCAGTTGACCGGACACTGTACTAATTTAACATCTGATAATCTTAAGGACAAGAATTATACAGGACTCAGAAACTATTGAAGGTAGGAAGCAAATGCTAAATTTCTGCTTTTCACCTGGAACAACAGTCATTCATGTATGATCATAAATAGCTTCCAAAGGGCAATTTAACGACAAGGAGTGAAGTGACATTGGTTCAGCCTGTTAAAAAAAGACAATTAAAAATGTTAAAATACGGGTATCATAGTAATGAACTAGGGTGTGAAAAGAGCTGAAGATTAAGTGCATGTGATATTCTGCCACAGGCAACACCAAGACTCATTTTTGAAACTAAAGATAAAAGAGTAAAACTACAGAATTAATGATGGCTCTGCAATCATTAGTCCGTGTGGGTGTGATCTCTCGTTAGTGCGTACGAGAAGTAGATGGTTTCCTGGGTAGTAAAACCTGTGTAAATCATTTCTGAATCTGTTAATTGATGTGCAACACGGCAAACCACGGGATTAGAGATTTGTCACAGGAAATGAAAGAGAATGTGATTTTTTGCGCTACATTTACCGTACCATCAATATGATTAATAGCAGATTAAACATCATAAAAATAGGGACCCAATTACTGGCTGTAAATTACAAACCTGCAATGCCACAATGCTAATAAGCCTGGCATATAATTACATTTATTGCAACATTGCCAAGGAGATTGATAAAGTCCTCCTGTATCTCATTAATCTCTCAATAATGTCCAGCGCACATTTCACTCATTATCACCTTGATTATATATAGAGTGCACTATGAAAAGAAAGGACGGAGCCTCTCTTTGCTGTTTCTACTGCCATTTGGTGAAGGGTGTTTTTTTACCGCCTGCTCCTGGTGGAGAGGATATAGCAGATAATTACCAACTCGAAGAAATGTCTCTTTTGTTCACCGGGCTGAAAGGAGCAACTCTCTAAGCATTGAGAAGCTAAATCCCAAAACAAAAGCAGGTCTGAATAGTAGCAAGATTAGCTTTAATAGCAGTAATTACCAGCAAGCAAAAGCAGACAGGGTGCTGGCTCTCTGTCCATCATGGTCTACAGTTGGGTGAATTTGTAAAGGGGGAAGGGGGGTCTTAATGTGTGAATCACAGCCTCTCCTGGCCAGCCGGCTGCCTGCTATCTTTCTTTTAACCCTCCCTTTCTCCCTCGCACCACATTCATTTGTAAAACACTTGGCCTACCCCCCCCCTCCAACCCAGCTAGACTCTCTTTACCACTAAGAGCTACTATCTCCCGTTGGCCCCAATAATGGAGCACGCATAAAAAAAGAAGGCCCTCCAATACAGTTGCGCCTTGAATTACAATCCAGGGTGATGGCATAGATAAGCGCAGGCCTTAAATTACAAATGGCACAGACAGGTCTGCACCCCAGCCAGCCCCCTCCGTGACAACACATTCAAGCCACACAAGAAGCTTAGATGAAATGCAATTATGTTTCTTTGGAAGCGAGTAAAGTAGAGTAGCCTGTGTTGCTTCTAAACAAATGATTGAAATCGTCCCTGCTTAATCTGTGGCACAATGCAGCCACGCTGTCACCGGCTTGTGCGAGGCGAGCGACCGAAATAATGGATCGTGTTGTATGTTTAATAAGTCGGTGTGTGGAGGACAGTCCGTTTTTCTTTTAAATGCAGAACTGGGTACCTGAATTTCCCATGTGCATGCAAATCTAAACAATTATTTTCAGCAGTATATGTATTTGCCAGAAAAATGACAAAATTAATATAGAATAAAATTACCACATCAACATTTTGCTATCAAGTATGAAAGATAATTGTATTTTTCTGGTTAACGTAACATCGGGTCTGATGTCATTATGAAATCCTGTTTAGGTCTAAGGCATACTTAACTCCTCTTAGACATGTTTTAACAGATAAATAGTACCACTGAGATTCAAACCTGAAACCCTCAAGGATATTAGCCACTGATGCACTTAGTCTTAGTCTGACCGAATCATTTCTCTTGTAACTAAATGGGCACAAATTCACACAGACACACTACACAATCATGTTAGAACTTCAAAATGTAGGTAATGCAAATATCCATGCCCATGTCCATTTTAGTATTTTGTTCATTAAACCACTTATAATTACAATGGAACATTATTTTGAGCAATTGAGGGCAATTGAGCTTTGCTCGGGGGTCCAACAGTAGTGTATCTTCGTCAGCCCAGTACCTTAAGCATTAAGTTTGGTTCCTTTCTGTGTAAAGTTTGTATGTTCTGCTTGTATCAGTGTGGGTTTGCTGTGCTATGATTTTCTCCAACCATTCAAAAACATGCAACTGAGGTGAATAGGAAATAGTAAATTACCCGTGTTGATGAATCTTGTGTAATGAGTAATTATTTCCTGTCATGAATGTAACTACAATGAGATTAAAATCTCAACAACCATTGACATTTTAGTTATTTAATAATATTTCATAATGTTTACTTTGTTTTGTCTGCAGTAAAGTACAAACTACTAGCAAAAAAAATATGTTTTTAATCATAGACAAGTGTACTTATTTATGCACAAATGTGCAGTGCAGTGGCTGCACAGCAGAACCTTTTTTTTTTCTACCAATCTTTAATATTTCTAACAGTGTTGATAACTATGAACTATGAGTATAAGTGCTATCAGCCCTTCATGTTAAATCCACTGTATATAAATGCTAAACAGTAGCACTGGACCTTATATTATATTAATAATACAGATTTGTTTTACAGTAAAATATTCCACCATACAGTTCATACAAAATGGTGCAAACATTCATGTTATAGCAGATTATCATTTAGACCATCTGATCAATTATATTTAATTTATTAGTAAACAGGCATATCCCTTCATTTAGGGCATTTTTATTCAACATATAGAAAAGTTGAGACTGGGTCAATTTGGGGTTAGTAAGGAGGTGCAAATAAATACAAATACTCATCCATCCATACTCTAGTCTTACCACTGCTTAATTCTATTAAATGTCATGGTGGGATACACAAAGTGATTACACTAAACACTTATACAGGTCACTAGTCTGTTGCATGGTACATATATAAACACACACAGGTCTCTAGTCTGTTGCATGGTACATATATAAACACACACATGTCTCTAGTCTGTTGCATGGTACATATATAAACACACACTGGTCTCTAGTCTGTTGCATGGTACATATATAAACACACACAGGTCACTAGTCTGTTGCATGGTACATATATAAACACACACTGGTCTCTAGTCTGTTGCATGGTACATATATAAACACACACCGGTCTCTAGTCTGTTACATGGTACATATATAAGCACATACATGCACCCATGTTTTGTATTGTAGGCAGAAATCAGAGTGCCTAAATGAAACTTATTCAAAGACAGGAAGGACATGGAAACTCCACACATCCTGGATTGCCTTACATGGAAATCGAACCCGGGACTTCTTGCTGTGAGGTGACTGTACTAACCACTAATTTACCGTACCAAAAAAAATATAAATCAATACGTAAAAATAATATCATAAATATGTCGGGACTGTGATAGTTTAGTGGTTTAGGTATTAAGCAAGCTAGATAACAGAAGATTGCTAGATCAAGCTTCCCAACCACCAAGTTTTCACTCTTGGTGATCTGAGCAAGGCCATTAACCCTTGATCGTTCAAAAATGATGTTCCCTTGTAATTGTAAGTCACTTTCGATACACGTGTCTGCTAAATACTAAAATGTTAATGATTCCAAATTGGTAAATGTAATTGTGGTTAAGTTTAACAGCAGCACCCACGATTATCTCATGAGATGTTAGACAAATGTTCCTATTTGTCAAAAAATGCATGAGAAAGTCATTAGAAAATTATCTAAACAACAATTTGGAGAATGTACGTAATAATTTCCTCTTTTATTGCATAAAATCATTTAATGATTTAGTGATTGTGGAGAAATTTCAGTGAACAAAACATCTTTATGTCCTGCAATAAAAGGAAAGTCAAATTGAACGTAGTTGCATCTCCTATACTGTCCTATTATTTTCTAATTTGTGGTTGTATTTTGAGGCATGTATCAAATAAACTTTGATTTGCAGAAGATTGTTAGGGACTGCCAATGACATAATTCTATCATCCTAACAATAACAAACAGTGCATTACTCACTTTTAGATAAAAATACTGGCATTAACATTTTGACTGCAAATGCAAAACTGACGACACACACGACTCTCCAGTCTACAGGCTTTACTCACAATGTTCACTTGATACAGACTGAAAATCTATTTTAGCAGCTTGTAGCTATTGAATTTAAAGTCTGAGAATTTAAAGAATGACAGGCAGGAGATGAAAGTAAATGTTGGTAGAGGTCAGAGGAAACGATCTAAATGGCACAGCAGATTGCACGAGGCCTCTATAGGCCCTTTTATGCTAGCTAGAAGATCCATTTAAAGCCACAGAGAAGGCACAAAACCCATTGTGAATAAGGTCTATTGCTTTTTTTTAGCTTATCGGATAAAGAAATCTGATGGTAGAATAGTGTGCATTCTAAAGAGAGGTAAGCTGTCTTGTCGAAAGTGCAGAGCGCATGCTGCCTCAGCGATACCTGAATGTCTATCGCACATTCAAACAAATTTAAACGTTGCAAAACCTACTGTTCTTGTACTGTTTTTCTTGGATAGTATTTTTTAAAGCGCAGGTCTGTACAATTACCTGTTAAATTACACAGTGTTAGAATAAGTAGGCCTCCAGACCCCCCCCCCCCCCATTCTCGCCTCCACCTCCACCAACGCTGTAGCTCCTAACAAGGTGCCCCGGACACGGATATATACTAATTAATTTACCTTTTTAATTCTTCAGAACGGACTGAGTTTGGTTATTTTTGGGAGTATTTGATGTTTGTTGCCGTTGGGTATCTCCGTATTTGTGTTTCGCGATATCTGTTAATAAAACCCTGTCATGAACTTAACCTCTGCATGCAAGCTGTGGTGTGTATGTTGTGGCATTAAAGAGTCCCAAAACCAACCCCTGCTCTCCCTCACACAGAGTTTGTTAAACAGTTACAATATTACAGTGATTAAAAAGAACTGAATCCATTTGAGAAGTTATATTTAATTTGATGGTAAATCAATAAGCGAGGCATCATGTCAGAGATTCATAGCTTATGTCAACCAAGGACTTGCTCTAACACTAGAGTCTCTGTCTACAGTCTAGCCGGTTTTACATGGTCACATGCTTGTAGAAACAGGAACAGGGGCTGTTATTTTGGAAGGACAGCTGAATAAACAATATGTGAAATAAATATTGTGACCTATTTTAGCTAATTCTGATATTAAAATTAGACCATATAGATTTTATTTTCTGTGGGCTAAAGTTATAAATCTAAAGCTTCAGTCAACACCTGCTGTGTGTGTGTGTGTGTGTGTGTGTGTGTGTGTGTGTGTGTGTGTGTGTGTGTGTGTGTGTGTTTTCTCTAATATTAAAATTCGCAATAACTCAAATGAATAATGCAGTACTGAAAGTCTACAGTGTTCCAACTGAGAAGGACATTTGTAGCCCTGTAGTTAACCCCGTGCGCCCCGACATGCACCTCCAAAATGTACTAACTACACATTAAAATGATACATAAGCATTACCAATGCAAACCACAAGGGGAAGCATGCTAGCCATCAAAAGCAATAAAGTGCACACGGTATAGAGAAGAGTAAATACAGTATTCGCTCTTTGCATGTAACAATACTGTGTTGTTTACGATGTTTTGTTCATGATCCACCGTTTGCAATCATTCGTTGTTCAATACTAATCAGCATAAATCTAGAAATGACCTCCAAACACACACCCTCTTAGTGCATATCTGATCTCAACACTGAACTATTAAAGATGTTGTTGAGTCAATGGTGAAGTCAGAAGTCTTATTTCACTTTAGATACAGGCATCTGCTATATGTTTAAAATGTAACTTGTGTCATTGTGCCATTATATTAGCATTATATTAGTTATTATTTACATTATATTTGCTGTATACATTTACATTTAAAACAAAGCTAAGCTGCTGGCTAAGCGGCACCATAGACAATGTTTCAAAATGACAATGTCATCTTTGCACCTTATATTAATCCTTTAAATATTAATTCCCTTTCACCAGACTTTGTTTTGTGGTGTTTGTGTTTTCCTGGCATAAGCACACTCTGCAACGACAGTATTTTTTTCAGCTGGTTCATATGCTGACATGGCATGTTTTAGAATGGAGCCCCACATATTGATCCCCATTGGCTATGGGCTGGGTTAGTTGGTGATGCGACTGCTATGCTTGTTTTATAGCCAAACCTGGAGAGAGTTCCTCATTCTTTATGATTTTTCACACACTGAATTATAACACACTAGTGGACTGAATAGCTCGCCTTGCCGTACCTTTTCTTTCACTAATATCTTCGTCAAAACTTTTTTATCCTTCCTGTGTGGCTGTGCAATTTTTTTGTGGCATATACCAAATTTACAAACCCACTAAAATAGAACACATGATCCGGCATGGAAATTATTGAGCAGTAGAGCTTTATTGTTACATTAATCCTGCTGTACTTGACTCCAGCTTGCATAGTAAGAGAGTACAGAAGAGTGCACACACACACACACACACACACACACACACACACACACACACACACACACACACACACACACACACACACA
>JAOUQU010000002.1:1860326-1873583 GCA_028566735.1 Ammoglanis amapaensis
CAGCCCGACCCGGGGATCGAACCCGGGACTTCTTGCTGTGAGGCGACAGTGCTAACCACTCAGCCACCGTGCCGCCCCATATAAAGGTATGGAAAGGTACAAATGAATATTGTATATATATATATACCTCAAAATACTGCTCAAAGTACAATCAAAGTACAAAGTACAAAGTACAATAGATACATTTCCTATTTGTATTAATTGTTCAATAATAATAGGAAGAAAAATATTTGTGTATATTTGAATTTTCTTCAAAGCATTAAGACAAAGACTTTGTAGAAGTGTGAATATTTTCTATGAATATTATACATATATGTTTAGATTTGTTATGCCTATAGTTTTATATTTACTTGTATTTAGACTAAATTTAAAAAGACATTTTTATTTTTCTAGCAGTAGGCATTAAAGGCTTTTACTGACTGTGCTGTTTTTTTATCATCATATCTTTTTATATAAATGCATTCTGGAGAAAGACAAAATCGTCCAGTAGAGGAAATCTGTTGCATTATTGATGAAGTAGCTTATTGAAATTTACGCTCACGATACTACATCATTCTCTTGGCGAATAAATGACTCTCTTCTGAACAGACAACAAGCATTTCTTTGAAAATAAGTCCATCAGCAAGCCTCAAAAAACATAGTATTTTCTGTCAATTTGCTTGGATGAGGTTACTAAAGAATTCATCTGATGATGAAAATAAGGCAAATGAAAGATGAAAGCTTGTCCTTCTGCAGTGCTTGACAGTAACAAACAATATGTTTGCAGAGAATGAGCACAATGCCTGAAGTTCTCAACACTTCCAAACACGGGCTCTGTCTGAGCCAGGCGTCTTATAAATGTTGCAGAGCAGTGGCTCCGAAATATGTGGAAACACATCCATTAAGAGTGACCTTTGTAAAAATCCAGCACTGCTAAGAAACAGCCTTTTATCATCCTTATAAAGCACGACGATGGACTGAAGACCATTTTCAAATACCAGCCTTGGTGAAATAATTGAGCAAGATTTTTTTTTTCATAACCCTGTCGCACACTGCTGAGGTGAAAGATTTAAAAAGCAGAAAGGCAAGATAGAGACATAAGTGACATAAATCACTGACCCTGAATTTCCCTTTTGCTGAAGACAAAGATTCAAAAGCTTGGAAAATGTGACCATTTTTCAATTTCTGTACTCGCACATTCTGAATGCCTTTTAGGCCATTCACAGAGCCGGTTGAGGGCATTCTAAAACATTAGCACTGTTATGAGGCACACCTATTAACACGTTCCTCATGTCAAATGCATTCAGTAGTTTGGTGTTTACTACGTCTAAGAAGGAATGTATATAGGCAAGATGGTCAGTTGCCAATGTTCCACTGTGGAAGTATAATCCTCAGGGTTATATCAAATCAAAACAATGAAGTGTTTAACTGAATATATAAATATATATGTGTATATATAAATGCCAAACCCCTCACTGACTGACTCACTCTCCAATCATGACCATTGCAGAAAGTAACTGCTTCTTACTTTACTATGTTTAATTGTTTGTTTGATACCACCATCGATCACAATGCCCCACCAGCGTCACCAAATTTTTTTTAGTACTTACATACACAGTCAGAATGGAATATGAATAGCAGCTGATAATGCAATATATTACAAGCTAATCATTTAATAAAACATTGTACTTTACATATATAAAAATAAACTCAATTTTTCAACCAAAATAAAAAAAAACACTTAACGATTTCATTCTTATGACTCTTTCTTACTTTTATTGGTAGCATTATGAATGTTTTGTGGCATTGCATGCATCCATGTTGACTGCACTCCCAACTAATTTGTGTGTAAATCCCTCCTAGTATTTCACTTGCATCCTTAAATGCTTCTCGTCTTCCATGGGGCAGATTGGTTCTTCCAGCAAGACAATGCAACATGTCACAACTATAAATAAAAAATATCTTGTTAGAAATTAGATGATGTTGCAGGGACTCTTATAATGCCACACAAGCACAAACCAGGAAACAGACACAGAGATACAAAATAAAACTGGGTTTAATAACAGAACAGAACATAATACAAACTAAAACCACAGAACAGAAGTGAACAATAACACAAAACGATGATCTGGCCCTGATCCTTGGGGAGGATGGATTTAAATGCTGAGTCTAATGAGTCCCAAACAAGGATCAGATGCATGCCTCATCAAGGTGGAAAGGGGGCGTGGCCCGAGGTGTGCAGCCAGAGTGTGAGGACAAAGTTCCTTACAGTTTTCCTTCCTTAACAATACCCCCCCCTCACTGAGGGAGCTTGACACAACTGGTCATAGCTGGACTTAACGTCAGGAGTGCTGGGTTTAGCGTCCAGCGGGCGGGTAGACAGGAGTGCTGGGATTCATGTCCAATGGGCGGGTAGACAGGAGTGCTGGGATTCACGTCTAGCGGGTGGGTAGACAGGAGTGCTGGGACAATAACACAAAACGATGTAAAGAGTCCCAAACAAGGATCAGATGCGTGCCTCATCAAGGTGGAAAGGGGTCGTGGCCCGAGGTGCGCAGCCAGAGTGTGAGGACAAAGTTCCTTACATATCTAACATTGGTTGAAATAGCATGGCTTCCAAGTACAACCCAAGTTTGATAATTCCCCAGACTTGAACACAATTGAGCATCTGTTGAACAACATAGATTTTCAGGTGTGCTCCTGGCTGTAGTCAGCATGGCTCCAGAGAACTGTAACGACCAAACGAGCTATCCGAGTTGTTGATCAATACCTCCAATGTCTGACCTCTCTTTCTTCTACTACTCGTAGTGGGAAGCCCAAGACAATCTGGTTACAGGATTGCTGCATGATATCATGATTCCAGTGCACATTTCTATGAAGCCAGTCCTGTCTCACCCCACTGGTAATTACACTTTTTATTTTTCACTCCCCCAGCAGTGTCTTATTATATCTGCTCATATCACCTAAAGAGATTTTTTTACTCTAACATTTTTCCTGTTGTTTTTTTTTTTAAGCACATCGCCATTTGCCCAATCAGAGTTGCCACTGTTTATTGTGATAAGTCACCCTAATGAACAAATGACCTGCCACCTAGAGCACTTAGAGCATGGTGTTAAACTCTGGTTATAAAAACCCCTTCCAACTCCATTGATTTACTGCCAGCTTTTGATTGTACCCCAGGGGCAGGGGGCCTGTGAGGGTCCGACCGAGCTCTTACTGTTTTACAGTCCATATTACACCAAACAAATAAATCTCCTAGCCAATAATTCACTTTTGTTCTGCTTTCTGGTTGCTTAAAATGCTATAGAAAAAAAATTGGAAGCAGATTCACAATGGACGAATGGAGCCCAAAGTGCCATGTCAGACCTTGCCTTCTCACCAGCACAGACAACCTCTCTCCTTCCTTTCAGATTTCATTAGTGCTCAGCTAAGCACATAAGGAAACACTTTGTGATAGGGCTCGTCTGTTTGCGCCAGTGATGTTCATTATTTTCACAGTCCTGGTGAAGCATTTTTACGAGTCCTCAGTCACTGCTAACTGGATAGGTCCACGACATTTAGGGTTACGTCCCACCCTATTGTTAACATAACCAAATCTATAAGAGCAGGGCCCCAGGTCAGTTACTTTTTACAAGGGGTGAGACAACTTATCTATGGACATGACAGTAGTACTAATGAGTTTTGCTAAGAATTTTTAAGAGTTAAACTTGCTATGATAAACTTAAATAAAATAAAATACGGAAAGTCTGGACACGGTCCAATTTCCTTTTATAATAATTTAAAACAATTTATACAAAATGTGCTCCTGAACATACAAATGCTTAGTAAGACACCATGCAGACAGTGTTTTAGGCAAGGACTGAACATAGTATCAACACCACCTGATGAAGAGGACGATTCTGAAAAACAAAATAAGGCTGATTTGTTTATTGTTCATGACTCATTGGTAGATTGTTCTGTTCGGGCTTTAGTTAATGACACCCTTTACTAAACATGTTCTTTTGGCGATCTAATATCTTGTTTTAGTTAGTACAGATCACTACTAATTGCTTACTGGGATGCTAAACAATAGTTTCCCAAATGCAGTACATGCTGCAGGAGCAGTAATTAATTCTGGTTAACAGTGTAATCGAATGACATCGAACGGCAACAGATTAAGCAAAGCAATTACTTTACTAAAGTAATCAAGTGTTCATTGCACTCTGAAGTGCTAACGCCTTGCATTTTAGCAATGGAGTAAACAATGAAAGTCAAAGGTGTAAACAACAAATAAAGGATGTCATCAAGTAGTTAAACCTTAACACCTGTTAAAATTGCAGTGATACAGTATTAAGATTAAATAATAGTAATCATGATGAAGGTGGAATAAAATGATCATATGTCATATTAAGATTCCTAGGCAGACTAAAGTATGACCGCTTTATTTACTTTTTTAAAGAGAAAGAATACTTTTTTTTTGCAACCGTGTGCACAACATTGTTTACAATTGGTTTTGAGCTCTCTCTCTTGTGTTCTGCATTGGTAGTACTTGCGGTCTGCCTTGTTTCGACACATAGTTAGAAAATTTCTGAGGTGTTTCTCTGAATTGTAATATCTTACAGTTTTTCTGAAAAAAGACAAAGTGAACTGAGAATAAAAGTGATTACTGTATAATGAGTTACTATAAATTGAAGGCAAGATCCAAACCATGCTAGCAAAATGTGGGCTTATTGCTGTAAGGCGGCAGTGTTAATTACAAAGCCACCATGGCACCCAAACAAATGCAATGGAAATATAATGGAAATTAGTAAAAATGTTAGTGTGTCAAATCAGTTTATTTGTCCTCATTTTTAATAACGAGCTAATCAGCTTTTCACTTATAATCCTGCCATCCATTAAACAGCTTGGGTGTTTTTGTCTTCTGTGCCTCATTATTTCAGTTCAGTACCTAAACTAGGTCCGCTTAGTGAACTATACGTGTCACAAAAAAAAATGACTTTAATGACTTATGTGTTAATGCAATCTAAATGGCTACAAACATTAGCACATATGCCTCCACACTTATCTGCTTGCTTTCAACTATCATTGATCTGAATATGACCTGTAATGTCATGAAAACTTGGCTTCGACTGCAAGAATGTTAAATACCTTTGTCCAAATGGAACATTACCAGAGGCTGTTTATTATTAAAGGTTTATGTTTGGGCGCTTGGTACAGCTGGTTAAAAGGACTTTGAAGTCAGCAGCTTTTGAGTTTTACAGTCTGCATGTGCCAGAAATGTGTATGTTTACTATGTTTACTATGCACCTGTTCCTGCAACTACATTCACTGATAATGTCTACCACGTCAAAGAGGTAAAACATTTTTACCTTTACTTAACATTTTCTACCCTTAACAGCTTTTCAAAGCTTCCATTGACAATTATCATCAGACTTGATGATTTGAAGATGAAGCCATGACTTAAATGAATAAAGATTATTGAGCCTTTAAATAGATGTGCATTCTCAATAGTCCTTTCATTGATTAATTAGCCAACAATTTTTATTTATGAAGAATGGGTCTTCACTTATGTGCCTTTACAACGAAGATGAAATATCTAAAAAGTCAAACAGTGAGGAAGTATTTGGTAGGCAATTCAACAAATTTGTCATGACGTATACACAGTCAAGGCCACTTCTTTCACACATGCTTTCTGGACGAATGTCTCTGTCTGTTAAACATGCGAACAACTTTTTTCCAGCATTAAGCCCACTTACAAGGTCATCCATCCATCCAGATGTCTGCAGCAAATAATGCCTATTGTGCCTGCAAGGTGGAATGGAATTGTAAATATGAAATTCATGTTTAAGTACCAAAGACTATGGACTAGACATGATTTACTGTATGTTAAAATTCCAATCTGCTTTGGAAGCTCAGGTTGATGTGCTACGCCACTTTCTCTAAGATCGCATGATGGACAGGATGTTGTATATGTTTGAAAGTTGAGATCCCTTCTCAATGATTAGTCACTGAGCCACAGCTACTCCTCATTTCAGGTGTATTAGTTTGGATAGTTACTTGTTTTAGTTTACACTTGTGTTAACACACTGTGCAACTCAATAATTGTTTAGTCAGGTTTCTAATGTGTTCAGCAGTCAGCATAGCATTTCTGCATGTTTAAATTAGCATCGAGATTAGCATTTAGGTCATGGAGCATTGTTTTCTGTTTTGTTTAAACATGTCTTGTGTGATTTGTGTAACATCTGTATGGGTTCGCCCTATTTGTAATATTTGGTGCATTCATTACAACCTACATGTGCTCCGGTTTCCTCCCACAGTTCAAAAAACAAGATGCCAGGTTAGTTGAAGACACACAACTGCCCTTTAAGAGAATGAATGTTTGGGCATGGCAGCCCATCTAGGGTGTTTCTGTTTGCCTTGCTCCCATTAAAACGCTGGGATAGGCTCCAGCTTGCTGAGGGACCATGACTGGATAAGCTGTTAAGAGAATGAGTGAATGAGTGAATTTAAATTGAAATAGTTTTTGCTGAAAGTAAAAGTATTTAATGCATTTTAAAAGGAAGCTTATTTAAAAAAAAGTATGCTAAGTGTTAAACAGGATCACATGGTGTGGCAAACCATAGGACAGCTGCTACTATTGCTTAATTTGGCTACATCTGTCCATTACATACTGCTTTACTGATAGAACATTTTTACAAATGCTGCCAAATATCTTACACCAAATGCTCATGCATTGAATTACTCAAGGTGCAAATCATAAAATTGGTAATAAACTATATTTATGTTTCAGTGGTGATTGCATCTGCTCAGATTTCAGCAAGAGCCATCTGATACTAACGTCGTTCTCTTATAATAAAGCGAATACTACTATAGTACTTAAGCAGTTGGAAAGAATTATGTCTGAATCTAAAACCATAAATTAGGCATTTCAGAGAAAATAAGACTATACCGAGTTATTAATGGCTAAACAATGTATCAGTGCAGCTAGAATAAGTGTGCATTTTGAATAGTTAAACAGTTCCAGCACAATAGACAAGTAAAAAATGAGCTCTAAGACTTGAATGAGTGAGGTTCAGATAAAACACACAAGAGGTTATGGTAGTGTCTTTAAGCAGGACACCAAACCCCTAACTGCCCCACAATGCTTGGGTTGCCCACTGTGCTTATTAAAAATGTGCTCATATATGTGCTCCTGGAATTAATGTGGGTTTTTTTCCATGAAGAAGTAAGTTAAATCTGTGCATACACACCAAGATGTTGTTAAAATATATCAGTGTAAATGACTTTTTGTTTCCTTACTTTCTTAATCATGGAGATGCTTGATCATAAATGCAGGTGCATTCGCAAAAGCATTTTTCTGCTTGGTCCACATTTTGTGGCGTTGTACACAAACTTAACTTATTGTAGTTGTTTGGAGCATATTTTGCAGACGGTATTGTGTTCTCAATGATTGTTCATTGAAGATACTGATCCACAGCTGCTCCTCATTTCATGTGTTTTAGTTGGGTTGCAGTCTTGTTCTGTGTCATGCTTTTGTTGATGCGTTGAGTGGCTCAAAAACATTTAACATACAGTGTTAAAGATTTTGTTCAGATTTTGTGGTGGCATACACTAACATTGTTATAACTTTGCTAAAAAAGAAATTGTTTAATTGCACTAAGAAGTCAAGAGGATACTTTCCAAAACCATAAATATTTCTGACAATGTGCAACTATATTAGTTCTTTTCAAATCATTTTAATGACCCTCAGTAAATCTTTCAAACTTTTTTAATCGCAAACTGATTTTCATTCTGTACCTGACTAGCCACACTATTTCAGGCAACAGTGAAACATTTTTAAAACATCATTTTGACATCTCTCGTATCCCATTCTTCTTTTCCACTGTCTTCCACATCCATAAGGGAAAATGTGACACCTCTGTGGTTTAGCACTTCAGGGAAAACCCGCTACCTGTCACACCAAAGAGTACACAACCTGAGTACAGCCACAAAGCCATGTGACATCTGTTCACTCTCACAGGAAGCCCTGTGTCCTGATGCCCCCCACAATAAACCCATGGGAAAAGAGGGTGACAGAAAACACGACATGTTGTGTACAGATGGCTGGACACACTGAAACGCCGCCAGGAGCCTCTGTTCCAGCAGCAGTATGTGTCAGAGTTCCTGACGTTCACCTGAGATCATAAACAATTTCTCACAATATTTTAGACACACACAACTCATATGCATGGCTCCATTACCAAGATTTGTTATTTGTGTTTTCTGTTCTGTTTCTGATTATTTCTGTTGTTGTTGTTGTTGTTAGGGAATTGCTGACCATTCAGTTTTATGCTAACCCAACTGTCAAGCTAAAAGTATGTCGACACCCTTCATTCCTGAGATTAGTAGATTTTGTGTGTGTGTGTGTGTGTGTGTGTGTGTGTGTGTGTGTGTGTGTGTGTGTGTGCTTACCCATTTCCAGTCGTATCTGCCTCTCGGGCGCTCACGATCTCCAGAATTTCTCAGCAAGTGCTTTTTTGGGAGTAGGTTGCCAGGTTTTTCTCCAACCTGTAGCATTATGGGGATCATATGTATCTATAGGACACAATTTCACATCTCTAATCAACCTAGTGCATGTTTATGGACTGTGGGAGGAAACCAGAGTACCGGAGGAAACCAATGCTGACACGGGGAGAACATGCAAACTCCACACAGAAAGCCCCCGGCCCAACCCAGGAATCAAATGCAAGACTTATTGCTGTGAGGTGACAGTGCTTACCACAAAGCCACTAGATTTTGTTGTAGTTTTGTAAACAGTCACATCAGCAAGCAACAATTGTGGATTGAATCATTTTAATGTCCATATTAAGGATGCATGGTTTAAATGCAATAAGGATGCAAACATTTATTCAGATCATTAGGGTGCAGTAGGTCCAAACCACTGGGCAACCCAGACATACAAACACACTCACAGAGAGAGAGACCTTGTCACCAATTCATCGCAAAACAAATGAAAACTCACAAATGCAAATAAACATATGAATATTACAAAACATTTAAAGATTAAAAATTATGAAATAGAATACAGTTAAATTGAATTACAATAAAAATGGCAAATAGTAATAATATAATTATGTACAGTTGTTGTATGTCTGTGTGTGTATGCCTGTGTGTATGTGTATATATGTGTGACATGGTAACCCGCTGTCCCTAATTTTGCCGTGCACGCATTGTTTGTAGTGTGTCTGAGCACCTTTAGGATGTTTTTACAGAACCCTGTGTACAGGGTCTCTAATAAATGTTTATCCCAATTGTTAAATTGATGGTGTGTGAGCGAATGCGAAACTTTACTGCTATACAGAGCAATCGGTTCAATAATGGATGGAAAGATTTTGAATCAGATACGAACAGGAATTTCTACAAAAGTTTGCTTTTTATAACTTAACCCTAAGTTATAAAACTGTTATAACTTAACATAACCCTGTAAGATTTTTCTCTCAGTTCACTTATTGTTTGGTTATCGGTGGACGTGATTTTTAACCTATTCAATTTCTTTATCATCGATTAGTAATGGATGTTTGTTTTTCTGATATTTGGATCAGTATAATCATAGTTTTGGTCTTTTTGAGACTTACTGTCAGGGCTCAGGTCTGACTAATGCTGCAACAGATTTAGGTGGTACTGTAGAGCCTGAACACTGGGCAACAGCAGGACCAGATCATCATCAAACAAATGTAAGAATTGTAATCGCATTCATAGAGGGTGAGACCAGGCGTGTCTGAGTTCTCTAACACGGAGGACAATTCATTAACATAGATGGTAGTCAACAGCCCTATCTCACCCCACAGTTCTAACTCACTGTGAGTACAAATGTATGTACCATGTGTCCAGTGTACATGGATAAGTTTGCAAGATTTACTCATTAAACCACTTTCCAAAACATTATAAAATAATCCTTTATGCCAAACTGATCCAATTTTTTTAATACAGAAAACTTTTAGAATTATGAGCTACATGATGGATCAGGGTGTGTAAGGTGTACATATGACAGAGTGTCTCATTTTTTGGCAGAAATCCAATCTGACTTTTTGTGTTCATTGAGGAAGTTTAAAAACCTAAAATTATTGATACTGTTAGGAATTGACGGTGGTTTTGGACTGGAATACAGTGAAATGTAAGCCCTGAACATAACAGACATGACAAGAAGGTTTACAGGTAACACATTTATTTTATTTTGGACATGACACATAAGGGGAACAGGAACAGACACAGGGCTGATACTGGGAAACACAGGACAGGTGGCGCTGCAGGAAACTGGGACAGAGCTGGGCTTAACCAGACCTAAGCTTGGCTGGACCTTGGCTTGCTGGGATAAACGTCCACTAGGTAGGTAGACAGGAGTGCCAGGATCAGCGTCCAGCAGGCAGGTAGACAGGAGTGCTGGGATTCACGTCCAGCAGGCAGGTAGACAGGCGTGCTGACACTACAACACAGAGCAGTAACTACAGACATTAGCGCTAAACACAAACAATAACCTACCTAAACCACGACGCCACTCGTTATCAGCCCAACTACATCACGTAACCTATGTGGATGAATCCACAGTATGAGGCTGAGTTAGCTTGGCTTATAAACCCACTGTTACACAAGCAACACCTGGCGCCATTCAGAACTAATGAGTGCACTCGCTCGCCAGGCCTCCAGATGGCACCAACCCCTCCAAACACTGCAGGCAACCCTCAGTGGAGACTGAGAGGAAGAGACCCCTTCCTCACAGATACTACAAAATAACAGATACTAGTCCGACTCACACACAGAAACTCACAAAGGCCTTGTCACCAGTCTCTCAGAGCAAATGGAATCACATTCGCACACACACACACACACCCATCAAGTCACCATGCCACCCTCATCTAAAAATCACAAAATCATTTATGTAAATAAAAATAAACGTGATATTATTCATAATAATATCAATAATCTTTAAATTATCTTTTTTTATCTATCACTTTCTATAAATATAATATATAATTAAATTATATCATGTAAATATAATATAAGTGTATGTAAATTATCCAAACGCTTAATATATATTTGTAAATAAAGTACATGCACCAGGTGTATACAAGCGAAACATTTGCTTTGCAGAAAGCATTTAGTGATCTGGCTGGATTTAGCTCTTTGCTTCAGCCAGAATGTGACCTCCCCAGGCTCACGAACATGCAAATAATAGTCTTGTTAGGGATTTGGGTTTTTTAGGAACACTTACAAATGCCAAGAGCAGGTAGGGTAACAGAGAGTCTTTATATATGGAATAAACACAAGGAAGGAACAAACACGGTACATGACAAAACAAAACAAAGCAGAAACGCAACAATCCAGCCCCAAACTTGAATAAAACAAAACCATGGGTACATACACGGAACAATGAACGCAGCACAGACAGGGAACAAAAACAAAAACCGATACAGTCCACATGACACGGCAACAAAAAGAATCCAGCCCCGATCGGCAGGCTAAGAGTCTTTATATAGTTGTGCTAATCACCACCAGATCTGGAACAGGTGAGTGAGATCAAGGCTCCAGGTCCTTACGCAGTGGGGCGTGACTGGGCGTACCAATCAGGAGTGAGGAACCAGTTCCTCACAAGTCTTTTGTAATCATTTAGTTATGAAGCAATGCCAGTCAAATAGAACTACATGCACAGGGCCAAGTTATTTTTTTTTCTTTGTAAAACAACAATGCTGTGCTTTAACGTTTTGGACAGTCATCAGAGCTAAAATTTCAAAGCTGATTTACACATCTGCTCTGGTGGAGAGCAGCTGATAATCACAAAATCGCTTGAAGCAATATTTAATATGTTATGGGCTGAAAATGTATTTCACCTCTCCGTCTTCTATACAACAGATTCCCAAATGGGTACCAGGGCCCAAGGCCTTTTGCCAGAAAGAAAATAGCACATACAAATAAGAATATGGGTTCTGTAGTGCAACCTAACCAAATTTGCATAGAAAGGTCCTCAAGTAATTTTAGGGCTTATTTAAATCTCAACAAGACATGAGGCGAGGGTGGGGGGGTCCAGCAGATCCACCTCTAGTGCTTTCCCATGGTAGTGCAAATCCTGAATACAACCGAGCTGCTGTGTGCTCTGCACTGCCACCCCATACTTCTGTATTATCAATGGTTTTTAATTCACTATGAATTATTTTTCATCCAACAAAGGCTCAGCAAAGGGAACAAAAGCTACAGTAAAAGCCATCTGGTAGAATTTACGCTCTTATTAAGCATGCAAGGCTTTTGCAATATGTTTCAGGACAAAAGCAGTGCCAGGAGATTTCTATAATAAAGTAAGGGGTTTGGGGACGTGTTTTCACTCATTTCTTTCATTTCTTGGTTAGACAGTAAGCTTTCTACAAATAAAAACCTATCTGGTAATAGAGAGTCTTACAATGTTTTATTGGCTTGTGGAAAAAGCCTATTTACAAGCACGAACAGTGTACTTTGTCTCCTGGAAGTAAAACGCTCTTCTTGTCAAAATCTCCACTCTCTGTTTTGATGCTATGTATTTTAAACATCTGCTATGTTTGTACTACTAGATATTTATTTCTCTGTGTTTTATTTAAAATAAATATTGTATTAATGAGTTTGGTTAAGCTATTACATTATTAATAATGTCATATAATACTAATTTTACAGCTGTATTCAGAATCAATAAACTCTCCCCACGTTCAAATGTATTATGGTAAACATCAATGGAATTATTAACCGAAAAAAAATATTTATTATCACACGTACATTTATCATAAAAACTTTTTTAAATATGTTGATACATGATTGGTGATAAAGATTAAACTCAAACTTATCTAATATAACTTATAAAATGTTAAAAGATAAGTCTTTGCAGATACTTTTAGCAGGTTTAAATGTTGGATTTTAAAATACAATAAAGCCAAGTTAAAGTGTCACGCTCGCGGTTAACTAACCACTAACTGGTTGTCGACTCACAGCAAGTTGACCTGGGTTCGAATATGTTCTGAGGCTTTCTATGTGATGTTTCCCCACTGTCTATATGCATTTCCTCCGGAAACTTCTAAAGTGTATTCACACTTTGTGTGTCCTAGCAGTGGTAAAAGTAGATGATAGATGGATGGATAGATACTTTGTAAATAGATGGATAAATGAATGAGAAAGCCTAGTTATTATGTAGCCTAGTAAGATATTCTAAAAAATAAAACGTAACGAATAAGTCAAGTCAAGTCAACTTTATTTCTATAGCGCTTTTTCCAATAGATATTGTCTCAAAGCAACTTTACAAAATGC
>JAOUQU010000002.1:1877363-1891955 GCA_028566735.1 Ammoglanis amapaensis
AGACAGACAGACAGACAGACAGACAGACAGACAGACAGACAGACAGACAGACAGATAGATAGATAGATAGATAGATAAGCCCATTAACTCTTATTCTTCAGGCTCTATGCTGTGGGTGTAATGTAAGTCATAAAGGATTAAAGTCTTGAAATTTCAGCTAGTTACTATCTGCCATACAGCTGTCAGTATGTGCCATATGTAATGATAGTATTTTACTCTGACCCCAACTACAGTAATGTAAACATGTATATGTACATATAACATATAGAGCCACAACATCTTAAGTGGAAATGGGTCATAGACTAAAGAAACGAGCGATTGATGAAAATCTAACCTATTTATTAAGAAATTACAGTGATTATGTTTGATTTGACTGGTGTTCAATTGTTTGCCCCTTAAATGAAAAAGTCATTTAATAGCATTTTACATTTACATTTCAGCAGACACTAAAATGACATAAAATGACATATAATACAGTCTCAGCAATGAGGTTTAATGGCTGTGCTCAAGGGCCCGGCAGTAGCAGTCTAGCAGCGGTGAGGTTTGATCTAGCATCTTATGAATTACTAGTCTCATACCATAAACACTAGCCTACAGTTGGTCCAATTACTCAAAATAAATCACTTGCTCAATATGAAAAGTAATGCAGTGCTTTTTTGTAGAAACCTCATACTCATCTCATATCTCATTGAAGAGTATTTTATCTCTTTGGCTTCACTATTAGAATGGAACTCTACAACAGTAAAAAAGAATAGTAAGCTGACATGTAACTTTTCGACAGGTTTGTCACAAAGGTTGCACCAGGTGACTATAGGAACAAAAGAAGGCTCTCACCATGGGACGATCAAGATGAAATATTTTCATCTCAATGGGAGTTTTGGCATGAGGTGTGGCACAATGTGTATTCCACTAGGTAGAGCAATAGAGCATAAAAGCCAGACCTCAGTGAGATGTGATGAAACGTTTGCTCCATCTCCAGCTTCACCATCTCTTTTGGCAAAACTGACTGCACTCGCTTGCTGGCAAGGAAATGTTAAAATATTTTGGGAAAGTTGACATACCAGGTTCAAAAACAGTTTAAAAACAGAAACCAGAATAGCAGAAAGTTCATGTGGTGCTTATTTTGCCTGAGATTGCTGTAGCAAACAACAGTATTTCAACACATGACCAATTTTCAGAATGGAAAGGAAAAAATGGGGGCGATTTTCAACTATGTTATATAAAGCCTTTTCGATGAGGGTTTCATCACTAACGCATGGGATGTGGCTGCTCTCTGAGCGCTCAGATTTTGAGGGGGGTATTTTCACTTGTAATTGGGGTAGCTTTCATCTTGGCTGACAAGAGCAGCAGTGAGCGAGGAAGAGAACCAAGTGGGAGCTATCACTTCGCCTATTTCCTGGCCCCAGACAAAGCCAGACTGGCTGCTGAAGATGATGTATTTCTGATCAAAGAGCCAGTGAGTTGTCAGCAGCCTCAGCTAGCTCAGCAACCTGATTGCTTCAGGATAGATTTGTCCCTTTGATCAGAGAATACTCTGACTGGAGGCTCTGTTTATGCACCCAGAGTGATTGAGGGAGGAGGCACAAAAGTATGACATTAAGAGCGCAGAGAACAGGCAAGGATTTAGGAAGCACAATAGATACAGTTAATAGGTGCTGTTATATATAAATGTGTGTATCATTGATTTGTCTTTATATGCATGCAAATTATATGCATGGCTCAAATTACTGTGGGCTGTGATGTCTTAGTCTTACTAGGCTATAAATCAGAAGGTCATCGGTTCAAGCCCCACTGAGCTAGGCCTTCTTCAAAATGTTCAACAACAGTCGGGGTATTAGTTTCAAACTAAACTTAGAAACTTAATTTTCAAAAATAAGAAGTTGACAATTTAGAATGCAGAAAGTGTATTAAATAAGCTATAGATGTGCAACTGCAATTATTATGAAGACCGGACCGGTAATAGCCATTTTTGATGGTTTTCTCTAGAACCACGCAAGAGGGATGGGGCTCTGCGGTGTCTGTTTCCTCTAAAGGTTTCTTCATGGCTTTCTGATGGAAACCGGTTTAGGCTAAGAACTGAAGTCGACACTGCAGTTCCAATACTGCTGCATACAAGGACTACCCAAGAAGGATGGGCCCTGTTGAATCTGATTCCTCTCAAGGTTTCTTCCTGTAATTTTCAGGGAGTTTTTCCTTGCCACAGTCGCCCTCAGCTTGCTCAATAGGGGTTTCTGTTCATCCTGTATTTTGTAAAGTTGCTTTGAGACAATGTTTTGGAAAAAGCGCTAAAAAAAATAAAGTTGACTTGACATGACTTAATGGCCACATGACAAAGTACGTATGTAGACAATTTTTTATTGATTTGTGTTATTGTGACATGTAAATTGATAAAGCCTTACTTAAACTTACTTAATCATTTAATGTGTAACTGCTGATTCGTGTATTTAGATGCAATTTAGAGATCGGTTTCTGACACTATCTTTTGTAAAGCATCCTTATATAGCAGAACCAGCATTAACATGCATCAGTGAGACTTGGCCACTGATGATCCTGTCACAAGTTCCATACAGGAATCAAAGGCACTGCATGAGCTATAACACACATGGGTAAAAATGTGATGACATTTCCTGGGGTGAAATCACATTTACTCTGGAGACTATTATCTGGCATGGCATGTAAAGTTTAATCATTGTCTTTTGTGTCGCATTATGAATAATGTATACTATTCTTCATTTTAATCATACATGGCGCACAGGACAGTAGAGTTTGGTGATGGACAAGTGGAAATAGATACCTGAAGGGTGAACGAGGGGAAAAGGAAGTTAAAAGCAGCACATTGTGTCACTCCATCGGTTCCAATAAAGACAGAATGAAGAAAAGTCTACACAAGAGAGATACTAATCATTTTAAGTGGACGACAAATTACCTCAGGGAAGCATGCAGAAAGATGAGTGTTAATGCTGTTAGCATAAAGTTTCTATTGTTTAGCTTGCACAGGAAATGGGGACCTTCCAGGTTGAGTAGTAGGGTTTTTTTACAGCACACCAGTGTTGTGAGTCTGAACTACTTAGTTTGAACTTCAATGTTACTGGTTAGCAGGGTTGGATATGAGAGTAATTACCTCACACAGTAAAAACACATTAAATATGAAACAGTAAAAGCTGCTTTATGTTTTGCAATGAACAAAAAAGAACTAACAACACCAACAACTGGTAATAGGAGTGTGTAAATGAACTTTAACAACACTATAAGGATGTAATATTAGAGGTTGAACCAGCAGTATTAAATGGCAGCCCTCATTTGTTAGTTTGTTTTTTCTGTTTGTTTGTTTTTTTGCTTAATCTTTAATGGCATTTGGGCGGCATGGTGGCATAGTGGCACTTTCACCTCACAGCAAGACTTTACCGGTTCGATTCTCAGTTTTGTCCACAGCAACCTAGTCAGTAAAACCACTGCCGAGGAGCTCTGGGGAGATTGGTAGTGGTCCAAAGTGAACCCAAGGGTTGAATGTGACTGGAAATGAGTAGGGCACTGTGGGAACTGCATTTGTACAATACACTTGGTTTATGAAACCATATTACAGCCTTGGTCATTATTACAATTTTTTCTAAAAACCCTACAAAACTCAAATGTTACAGGGTTAGACCCCCTGACATTGTTGAGGGTCGTAACAGTAGAAATCATGTGGCAATAAATCCTGACCAGAATCTAAGTATTTAGACACGATCAGTAACTACTCCTCTCACTCTTAGCATTTCCAAATATAAAAGTATTGAAACCTTTTAAAGTTTCCCCTAAGTAGAACCTATAGAGTATACAATTCAATTGTGTTCATAGAAAATATTTGTAAAAAAAAAAAGATCAGATTCAGACAAAGCTAAATATTACTTTACTAATAGGTTTTACTTTGGTAATAGGTTATGTCACAACTTTTAAACCAGGTAGCAGAAAATTGCTCCAGAAAACTCACAATTATAAAGAATCAGGATTTCTCTTCATTAATGCATGACAGAAACAATTTTGAATAAGCTGACACAATTATAACCTCCATGTTCATGAATACGACATTCAAATATGTTGAGAGACAATATTTTATATATAACAAAATTATGCTATTATGGACCTAAGCAAGCAGTACCAGTAATTTGTTTGTAAAACTGCAGAACGAATTAGACCTTTAATGACAGTGGAGGCTTATTAATTTGCACAAGTTGACCCAACATTTTTATCATGTGAGATAGATCCTGTCACAATTTCTCTGCAGCACCTTTGTTGCAAAACCTCTACATCCTAACTTAGTCTCATTTAATTGAACATCTTGCCTCATAAATCTCTTGAGAGTGATCTGCCACACTGTGAATAAGCAACAGTGCATCCCAGAGGTCTTCTTATCCCTCCCTTTCTCCCTCTAGTTTCCTCTCCCTTTCCATACCTAGGCTACCTTGTTCACTTGAAGTCATCGGCCTGCCCAGTATCACCCTAGGGCTTAGCCGCCACCATGTGATGGATATATTTTCATGGCCCTTGCGTTATCTCAACCAAACAGGTTTTCAGCTCCTTTCTCTCTCTGGGTTAACTGTGTCTCTCGTTCCCAAGCTGCTATTCCCTATTTGCCCTGAAGCAGTCTCCAACCATCCACCCCCCCTTATTTTCCGAAGGTCACTCATTAATACTGGTGAGTGTTAAGGCTGACCCTGTGACCTATCGGCCTGAAAGCTTAAGACTTCAATATCAGAGCACACAGGCCCTTGTTCAGGGAAAGATCTGTGCTTCAGGCTTAATAGCCAAGGTCAAGGATGGGTTTCACAACCCCCAAAAACAATGCACGGGGACTCGATTGCTCATCATCTCCATAGACACTCTATAGCATGCACTGCAGGAATTGATTGCTTATGCAGCACAAATCCAAATCAGTCAATGAGTTTCATTTAATAATAGAAACCATAGAAATCCATCAGAATGTGACACTCCAATTTTAGAACAGAGCAGCAAATGGGTGAGCTCATTTCACATTTGTTTGCTTTATATGGTTGACATTTTGGTAAATTGTGGCTTGAAAAACACACTTTAGAATCCACGCTCTCGTGACTGATGAGATAATGGTGCTTAAAAAAGCAATAAAGGAACCCATTGAGAAAACCAAACAAATACAATCCATCCCAGGCTAAGATTTATTCAAACATATGATCTGATAATGGACAGCACCAGCACAGATGCAACAAGAAATGTATAAAAAACTTATTTTTATTTATGATTATTATTTATTATCTAATTTTTATCAGCTGTGCCACTGACCTGGCCAAACATTAAAAAGACATAGTAAGCCATGTCTCTTTTCCCTAGACGCAGTCCGGAGTTTGAATGTTTTCTCTATATCTGTGTGGGTTTGCTCCAAGAGCATCCATTTTCTACTACAATCCAAAACCATGCTGTAGAAATACTATATTGCCCATGACTGTGTTCTATTTTGTATTTAGAGAATTAATTAATTATTTAAATAATTAGAAGGTGGCTGGTTCAATCCTGACTACTGACAGATGGCTGCTTTTGAGCAAGACACTTTTTAATGCTCTGTTAATAGCTGTACTTTTCATCTGTACATACTGTGCTTTGAATGAACACGTCTGCAAAATGGTGAAAATATAATTTTATATTATAACTTCAATAATTCTTTTGTTTTAACAGTGATTTGCTCATCCCTTTAGTCGGATGTTCTAACAAAAAGCTCCTCCATTCCTGCAAGCTATGCATGTCATGCGACTCTGAGTTGTCTAGATTCACAGAGGACATCGATGCATTATGTATCTGTTTTTTGAGCTTGTTTCTCTCATGCAGCACAAAGGTCAAAGAGCAAAATAAAGCAAAAGCCATTTAAAGGCTGACAAGGTCAATTGGAAGTCTAAAGCTGGTGCTATGCCTTACAGCCCTGTTTCAGATGAAGCCCTGTCCAACAAAGGCGCAACTCATAACTAAAAAAATGCAAGAAAATGTATTGTATGTCAAACTAGGATGCTTTTAAAGCCTTTTAACGTATGTGAAAGCAATCATCAAGTAACTTATTTCTGTTGTCATTTCACAACATACAATATGTAACATGCTGTAGAATTGTGACGCTGTGTATAGAAAGGGAGGCTGAACGTAACCAGATTAAATCCAACATCGACTTAAATCATGCAAGTCTGAGAGCAATGGCAGTAGGCCATATAAAACATCAGTGTACAGAAACACATTGCCTGTGCAAAGTAGTTTCACACCCATCAATGAACATTTCATAAAGTTGTACTAAACCTGTTATTTTACAGTTTTAGTTCGGTGGATTAAATGGTATGAAGTTAACTCTGTGGTGCAGTAGTAGAATAGTAAATAGAATAGTAGTGCATCTACTAAGTTAAGTAGCTAAGTTATATCAAACACATTGACATTATTACATCTCCAAATTAATACTAATCAAAAGAACACAAGACTAGATAAATACAGATGATGAAAGACAAACACATGTGCTAAGCTAACAAAACACAATTTATGGTGATGTATTTTTAAATCATACTTGTTCGATCAGAATTTCTAGATTTACCAAATTGTTTGAGATCAGTCATTTAAAGTGAACAAAAGGAACAGAGCGGCACCAATCAAAGCCATTATTTGTTTATTTTGTTATTTATGATTTCTGTGCTGTTTGTAATGGCAGAAATTCACACATTTTGGTTGACATACATAAAAGTAATCAATCATCTGCATTATTAATTTAATTTTAATCCAAAAACGGTAGAGAGACGACACTTTCTGCATTTATACTGCACTTTCAGTACAATAGCAAAAGAGCTGCACTGTGAGGACAGGAAGATGTTAGCCAATTTAACATCCTTGTTAGAGAACAACTCCCACTCCATGCATGAGACTCTGGCTACACTGTGGAACTTCAGTATGGAGCTTCAGTGACCAGTGTGTGAAGGAGAGATATCGCCAAACCTTCATTTCATTTGCTGTTAGACTGTAAAGCCAGTACTGCTCTGATGTAATAAAATATATATCTTTCAACCAATAACACCTTACAAAATGTGATGTTTTTCCTGCATCGTGTAAATCATAAGGTCTTGTGTGCTATCATCTGAGAAGATGTTTTTTTTCTAAATATTTTAACATACATTTTGGCTTTTTTTGATGTCGTATGTATTATATACCTTATATGGTTTGTATTGGTTAATGTTGTATATATTCATACTTTTAATGTCTGTCTGTACTGCATGACTAATATACTGTTATAACAATGTAAATTTCCTCATTGTTGGACTAACACAAATTTTTTTTTATCTTAAAGCTTTAGCACACGATTACTGAGATTGAAGTTCGAATCTCAGCTGGGCCACCAACCTGGCTGGGCTTTCAAAATAAAGTCTGGATGAGAGGTCACACTGTTTTTTCTTTCTACTAATGCAAACTGCCATTTCTGTCACTGGCAGTCTGCAGAGATTAGTATGACTCTTCTTACATGATAAAGCTCTGTGTGTGCCATCATTACTAGCCGGTGTTGCAAGCGGCAGAAGATTGTGCTAAGCACAGGGAAACAAAAATAAGTAGATTGAAAGATAATAGATAAACCTCCCACAAAAAGCTGTTTTATTGTTATTAAGGTAAATATATGTAGTATAACTCTATACATGCATTAACATACTGTATAGTATCATAATTGTATCTAAATCAATTTTCTGTTTAAATTGCTATTTTATATTTTGGTTGTTGTCTGGGAAATATAAACTAAAAATGATGGAAAGTTGTTTCCTTTTTATATTAACAATCAAACAAAGATGTAACTAAATCTTCATTTTCTCCCTAACATGATGTTTACGTATGTGAAAAATTTTTAGCATCTTGCTTTATCATATTACTGCTCAGCATTTTCCCACTGTCCTAAATATTCTGTGTATTTAATCCCCAGGTTCACCAAAGTGGTTTATATTGTTAACAGGTATATAAAATTATTTCAAATTAAGATTCAACTATTATGCCACCAGTGTCACCAAAGCCATTGACAATTCACAATGAATAGAAAGAATATCTTAATAAGTACTAATACAACTGAAATATGAACAATAAGAAATAGGAAGCACTAAACAGTTCTGATTCCTAAATTACCAGCTGGAAAAGGTGTCTATCAAAACAGGTCTTGAAAATGACTGCAGATAAGAACATAGCTATATAGGGAAACTATTTTACAGCTAGATGCTAGCAACACTGAATGCCTTGTCACCAGATTTCATCATTTTGAGCGCAAAACCTTTAGTAAATATAATAATCTAATAAGTATAAGGGCTATAAGAACTAATAAGAATCTAGAGCTTTCAGGTTGTAAAGCTACATTTTGGTTAGAACATGCATTATGTACACTGTCGAGAACATTGTTTAAAATCCTGAAACATGCTCTTACTGAGTCTAAGGATTTATTTTGAAATGAAGCAACAGGAACTGTAACTTTTTAAATTGTTTTTCACATTTTTATGTGCATGAAACTTGCACATGTTGAACAAACATGTTTATATTCAAAATACAATCAGAACTGTCTAGTCGTAAACTTATCTATCATATAGCTCTAGTTGTTTCATGTTCCTTAACTTGCTGGCATTTTTAGTACACACTGGTGTACATCCTCTGTATAAAACACAATAAGGCTTTGAATAGTGCAGGACCACTTGTGAATTATTACTATTCAGTAATCACTAAAATTATACTAATATGTTTTAGAAATTACCCACGCTAAGACTTTGTTGGGTTTAAAAAGTTTTTTACATGTCTTTTTTGAGTCAGATTGATCCAAATATAATCATAAACCACTTTTTGCTTGTCATGGTCACAGGGTTTGAGCCAATTTTAAAATCCTGAGGCAAACGCATTGGAATACTGCTCCATGATGCTCCAGGGGTGCTGTGCAATGGCTGACCCTGTGCTCTGACCCTAATTTCTATACAAGCTGGGACATACAAAAAAATGCATTGTTTTGTACATCTGCATGCGTGTAATTGCAAACATTCTATCATTCTATTATTATTATTATTATTATTATTATTATTATTATTATTATTATTATTATTATTATTATTATTGGTAGTAGTAGTAGTAGTAGTAGTAGTTGTTGTTGTAGTAGTAGCATAGTAGCTACCCAAAGATTTTATATTTTACTTTAATAAAGCCGCTCCAATATGTCTCACTTCCTGTGGAGTACATGAACCAGTTCAAAATTATTGCACTTACATTTAGATTGGCCAGGCCCCGGACTATGTGGCTGAATTACTGTGCCCTCATTCATCAGTGCGACTTGACTTAAATCAAGTAGTATAAATTAGTTCCACATAGCCTAAAGACTCACAAATTGGGCATTTGAGGTGTTTGCTCTCAAATTATGGAATGGTTTGCCTCCATCTGCTGACTCTGTAGAGCCTTTAAAACACTGGTTACATATTGTCTAATCAATTAATAACTGATGCTTGTTAAGTAATTTTAAATAATGTTAGACATGTTCGATTACAAATATACTAATTTAGGGTTCCTTTCATGCATACTGACTGTATAATTGTAATGTTTATTAAAATGTTCCTTAGCCAAGATGCTTCTCACCTTTAATTGACAAATGTGCTTTGTGGTAAGACTCGCTCATTCTTTTAAACCTGAAGTGTAACAGCATCTTCAAGGCAATGGTTAACACGCCACACTATTAAGTGGCTTGTTTTAGGCTGATGATTAAACTTAGGAAAGAAGATAATTGGCATATTTCATGGAACTCCTTTGTACACTCTACACTAATAATCAAAACCAGCAGGATAAAGGACTGGGTCCTGGATAAAACATGAATCTCTATTCAAAGAGCATGAGCTTAGCAAGAATGCTTATTGAAATTTTAATGCAGATCAAGTCTGTGTCTAAGACGACCATGTGAGTTCTGGTTCCTCTGCTGATGAAGTTCAAAGGTACGGTATGCGCTTTTATTAAAACATAATCATTGATCCGTTTACTCAAACAAGGAGTCTGGTACCGACTGCTTTTTAAAATATACACTTTCAAGTTTTTTTTGATGGATTCATGGTGTGCTTTTGGTCAGGCTAAAGTAAATCTTTGGAATTATTGGGTGTATTTAAAATGACTTCCATGGTAGACATGAGAATATATGTATTACTACATATGGTATTATGCATATAGTGCCTATTAAACAGTAAATATTGAAATAGTTCAATAATTTCAATTCTAAAAGTCAGGAAATTAACCCAACATTCCGAAAAACACAAACCTCTGAGCTTCTGAACTGTCAAAACATCTGATACGTCAGAATTCTTAGCTTTTTACTTACTCATGCCATATTCACATTTTAACAACCCATGGCTGCATAAACAATACACTTGTGTATAGACTGTCAGCTTTTTGACTGGCTGTGTAAATTGAATGATAGCCGTGACCAAATATCCAAGCACAGCTGAGTACCTGCACCTCACTTTCTTTTGCCCCGATCTCTATCTGTACCCCAGTTCATGTGAGTCCATGTCAAATCTCTTAAAGTCACACAACAGATGATTGAACTGGACTCCAATCTAGTGTCATTTAATGGGATTCACATCAGTGCCTGCAAGACTAAAAGTCTAAATGCAAAAACAAGGCAGATATTTAAAAAATGTTTTTACACTAATGGCCCCCTATAATTAATTGCATTTTGTGTAATTAACGCGATACCAAAACCTTGTAAGAAATCCATTACACATCTGAGCAAATTCAGTTGTTTTTATGTCATGTTTGCTTGTTTATTAGGATAAGGATTTTACATTTTTGTCAACAATCATGACTGCAACACCTTTATTTGTTACACAAATTTAATCAGTACAGAAGTTTATATCAAACACAATCATAAGCAATTCTGCATCTACAATTAACCTCTTTTGCATCTTTTGTTTTGTGGAGAGAAACCGAAGCTTCCATACACAAGGAGAGCATGCAAACTCCACAATAAAAGAGCCTGGAGTTCCTTGTCTGCAGGTGTCTTATGTATTAAATCGTAATAAAAATTACACAAATGTAATGTCATGTAATTTACATTAGCAGACACCTTTAAATAAAGCAACTTATGATTACATCAAAACACAGAAAACAAGGGTTAAAGGCCTTGCTCAGGGTCCCAACAGTGGCTTGAACAAACAACCTTCTGGTCCTTGGGCCAGTTCCTGCCCATGACATTTACTATATCAGTCTTTGTTATCCTATTTAAAACCATGGTGGATGTTTGAGTAATATCTTTCTCTTGCATAAAATGTCCTTAAAGATTGCTTTGTTTTATTTCTTTTTACTCCATTATCCCACAAAATGTCAGAACTAGAGCTAGACAAACAACATAGCTAAATGTATAACAAAGTAAATAAAGTATTTTAGCAGACTAAACAATTGTTCGTGCCTAATACAATGCATAACTAAATTAATTTTAAAAAATGAGCCACTAGAATAAAAATCACATCAAGTGTCATTACAGATCCTTTAGCATTTCCCATGTTAAATTTAACATGAAAATTTAATGCCCGGTTTGTTGTTTTGTTGAGCTGCATCTGTTCACTTATGCTAATATTAAGGTATTAGGGAAAATAGGCAAATGAATCCTCATTATTTAAGCCAACTTGGGAAAAGAGCACTATGCCTGGATCGGTAAATGTCATTTCAGTGGTTTGATGAATAAAATGTTGAGGGGGAACATCAAGTGTTTAGCTTGAAGTAGTCTGAAAGCCTCTTGTAGCTCTATTTATGTAAAACAAGTGCATTCATTCACGGTGGGGTTTTATAATGAGTTCCTTTTTCTTTGCTCATTCTGCATCATCATATTCCCTGAATAATACAGCCACAATTGCTCCGACTCTAGTTTATCTCGCTGTGTGCTTTTTCGCCTTCATCATTTGCTTCAGTACAGAGTGAGAGACTTGGAGAGGCTGGAGATCATTGTGAAAGCATCCTATCTGCATTAGCTGGCCATTTTTCTCCACCACAGAAAAGAATGTTAGTGCAATTACCACAAGGCCATTCTGAAGGATCAACTTCACTTCAAAGCAGGGCTGAGAGCAAGGCACCATAGCCAGTCGCCAGGCTTCTAAGTGTTCGTAAACATGATGTAATCATAAACACTAAAGTAGAGACTCCGTCTGAAAGGTCCCCATCTACCGTCGGCCTTTTAGATACCCGACAAGCTGAATACTTAAAGTTCTTTACCTTTCAAGTGTGCGACTGCCATCCAAAAAGCCTCTTGGTCTAGATTAGATGGAGTCGGATGTCTTTGTTTTTCATATGTATGTATTTGAACAGTACTATCTATGTGCAGTACTATGTACAGTACCTTCTTCTTTCTGACTAATATGCTTTTTACTCCAGCAAATTGCTGTAAAACATCTTTTTGGATATGTATGATATGTTTCAGAAGATGTTAGCTAATTATTTCATGTGGTGTAGAGGTGCATATTTAAGATAATAAAATAATAATATCATTTGAAAGTACTTTAAGTAAAAGTCATAGATTACATTTACATTACCATGTTCACATTTTGGTGGAAATGTCATATCAATTTTCATATTAGGCACCCCCACATTGTGTTCTGACCCCAAAGTGACAAACGTTGACTTAACACCACAGGTAGGAATTTAGGTAAAAGGTAAGAAAAAGTAGAAAGTATAACGATATTCAAAACATTTTTTTAAAGAAACTGGGGAAACATGTTTAAGCCATTTCTCATTTAAAACATTGGAAATATTTTGTGGGTTAAACTTTTGTATTGTATTAAAAATACATATAATATTGTTAATAAATAATGTTAGTTAATAAATATAATTAATAATTAAATGTATATAATATAAATTAATATAATTAAAACACCACAGATATTGGTCCAGTTTTATTTAAAATACAGTTAGCAGTTTTAAAGTCTTCTTACTTAATACTTAAGAATTTACTGTACATCTTTTGTGAAAGAAAATCATGGTATAGTAAACTCCAATATAAAATATTTTTCACTCATCTAATGCCAAATCTAGTGATTGATATTAATGTACTGGTGCCCTGGCCACTCTTGAACATGACACCTTGAGGCCCTCCCTCCCAGCTGTGATTGTTCCTCACTATAAGGTCCTGAGTTCCAAAGGGGCGCCACCTACCAGATGCTATCCCAGGACTTCTAACAGGCAGGCCACAGTTGAGTAAACAAATTATCTTCGGAGTCATTACTTACCAACAGGACTTCCCTTTTCACTAGAGGGTCATGGACTACAAGGTGAGCTTAATTTGTCCTGATCTCTGCAGTCTCTGATGAGTTTGTAGCTGCAGGGATGAGGGAAAAAAAGAATTAAAATGGCCTTTGGCATAACATTGTAGTCGTGCTGTCTATTGCCACTGGAGCGGGCTGGGTCAAAATAGAGCTTATTCAAGCTATATTTGCACTGACAAATTAGTAAACATATTTACGGGCCATTATTGAGGCCAGTTGTAGCTCAGTGGTTAGGGTATTGGATTAGTAAATCAAGAGACAACAGTTCGAACCTCACCAATGCTAGGTAGCTGCTATTGGGCCATTAAGCAAGGCTCTCAAAATTCAATTTTGCTGAGACTGTACTTTAACTGTAATGAAAGATTCTTTAGATAAAGGCATCTGCAGATTGCTAAAAATGTGTGTAAACAATTATTATTATCATAATTTCACAATATTTTGTTAAATAATGTTGACATGCAGGTTAGCAATAGCAAAATCACATATTTAAAGGGACAATGTGTTTTTTATTTGTATTATCATTTATAATTGGTCTCTGATCTGCAACAGAGTTTCCGGTTTTGTTTGTTTTCCTCCCCCTATATTAGAGTGGCACTCCAAATATTTTATCCTAGGAATGGTATTAGCCTTTTAATTAATGGCTCACCATAGCAGCGAATTGGCATTTCTCGTAGCGTGCTGTTTATCAAGCAAGCAACCTGCCATATGCATTTTAATGCTTTAAAAATCTGAAAACTTACGTAAAAATACATTAAGCAAATGAATTAATTAATAAGTTTGTTATAAAAAACTGTTTGCTTTATTTTGTGTAAAAGAAGAGTTAGAGAGAAATCCCAACATTGTCTCATGTTATCAATGCAATGACACTGTCGCTTTCAGCCTGAACCCAGCATGCCAGTTCTTGCATTTATTATCAAAGACGTAAAAGATAAGAACACAACCAAATCAGTTTGTAGCTGTTTGATACTGCTTTCACTCTGGGAAAAGGGTAACTACTTATCTTGCGTACTCCAGAAGATAAAAGGAAATATTCCAAGAGGAGATCAATAGTGGTTATTCAGTCCTGACTCTCAGCACTGAAAGCAATGACGCTGTCCCAAGAAAGACACTGCCAGCCTATTGATTTTAATTTATTTTTAACTAAGTGATGGATATGGAACAAACTGAGAAAACAGCAATGGTTGGATAATTACCAACATCCATTAATTGAACGGTGACATGGAACACTCAATATCAATGTAGTATAACAACTGATTTGCAAATGCACAGGCTTAGGCAATTGTGCAATTCTTTCATGCAAAACAAGAAAATCAATGTGTAT
>JAOUQU010000002.1:1892055-1906325 GCA_028566735.1 Ammoglanis amapaensis
TGTGTGTGTGTGTGTGTGTGTGTGTGTGTGTGTGTGTGTGTGTGTGTGTGTGTGTGTGTGTGTGTGTGTGAAATAAAGAGGAAGAGTTTATTTGAATTTATCGTGTGTGACATTCCATCTCCTTAGTCAATCATATGCATATGTTAAGGTCCATCATGTGTGTGTGTAGCAAACATCATCCTGTGTGTCAGTCTATCATATGTGTATGTGAAGCTTTATCATATGTTTGTGTGTTAAGGGTGTGTAATGAATACTGAAATCCTTAATATGAGCATTGGGGCAGCCATGGCCTGGTAGTTAGAGACTTGGACACGTGATCGGAAGGTTGTGAAAGTCAATAGGTCAAGGCAAACATGCGTAACCCCTAACGGCTCCCTAAGTGCTGTGGTTAGGGCGACCCTCCATGCCAGACATGCGTTCAGTGCAGCCCCCTAGTGTGTGTTTTCCAGTGTTTGTAATTGTGTGTAACACTGCAGTGACTGGTTTTAAATGTGAAGGAATCATTCCTTAGTGTGAAAAGGCACAGTAGTCTAATTCTAAACTGAAATCAGGGATGCTGTGTATGGGTTTAGTCAGCCAGACCGCTGGCACAACATAAACCTGAACTTCTCAGTGATGGTAGATCAGGGGGATGAACCACTGCATTACCTAGCTGTCTTACATTTTCATTTCTAAACAGACTGATGTTTTATAAGCATAGACAGTTAAATATAATTAACATAATGCTTATGTGAGCATTAAAATAATAAATAGATCATGGACCTCTTTGTGACCTTTTGCCTGCTATACATACTGTACTTTGGTTCATATCAGGATGAAACAAATATGATAAAGTGATTTATAAATGTATTATTTATTGCAGAAAAGGCTACACTGCTGGTGAAATCTTTTCCAAAGGGTCAGCATTTTCTGCGACATGCACCTCTATAGATGTGTTTTTTTCTCGACTAAACTATTTCACATTAAAGGAAATGCTTATTAATGATAAAGTGAATGTTGCTTGAACATTTTTTTAAGATATTAGCAACATGCAATTTGCTAAGTGCTTCATATTTAAAGTGAACATATTATATATCACACTGAATTAACAGGAGTCCAATACATCATTCGTCTCGCCTTGAAAAATACTTGTCACTGCTATATTATATTATACGTTTGATGTTGTTTATGCATATAGACATGGCAGTTTGCTTTGGAATGACTAAACCTCACCCTTATTGTTTTTATTTTCTATAGATTGTAGATACAATTTAGATTGAATTAATAACTGAAGATTATTTAAAAACTAAATGATTACAGGGTTACAGTAAGACACACATTGTGTGAATACACACAAAAAAACAAGTCACTAGTGTGTTGCAGGGTACAGAGACAAACACACGCAAACCATTTTTAGTATCTCCAATTAACTTGACTGCATGTCTTTGGACTGTAGGTGGAAACAAGAGTACCGGGAACATGTAAACTTCACTCAGAAAACCTCGGGGTCAACACTCTTGAAAATCAAGTGCAGCATAATGGTTAAGTGGGTAGCACCGCCACATCACAGCAAGAATTTAAATTTTTTTGAGTTTGAAGGTTTGGAATTTGTATGTTCTTCATGTATCAGTGTGCTTTCCAACATATTGCAATCTGGTTAATTAGATAGGAATTGAAAAATAGGATTATGCACTGTTTTAACTGATTAAATTAGCTACTTATAATTCAGGCAGGAGAAGAAAATGAACCTCAAGGCTATCTAACTTCTTTAAAAGTAAATTGCTCCAAAGAGTAAAATTGAAGGTCTGCACTGTAAAAAAACACACCTTATAATGCTGTGGAATGACCTTTAGATGGTCATTTACTGAGTAAAAACTGTGAACTATTCTAAAATTTCTCTTTCTTTTTTCTGATCAGTAGTTCTGATCTGGAATATAATATTGCTACTATTAAAAGCAATATATGTTCATAATGTTTTACATATTTCAGAGCATTAGAGTAAATCATAATTTGTACTAATCCATACAGAAAGGTGCTTGTCAATCTGATATACATTTAGATCCATCCAGTCATTTGTGCAGGTATTTCATCATAGGCAGGAAAGGTTCATATACTTATTTCTTGCACAGCTTGTAATGTTATATTGAAACAAAGCCGTTAATAGTGCCAACACTAGTTCAGATTGGTCTGTGAGAAATTACTACTATGTTTTACCCCTCACTGAGGACAATTTGACATATGATGTGTGCCACATTTATCGATGCTAATAAAAGTGCTGGCTGGGCTATTAACTTGCATTCAGATTGACAACTGCCAGTATTTCAACGTGACACATTAGGAAATGAATGATTAAAGTGTTGAACCTCATGATCATATTGAAATTAAGAGTGTCAAGATAAAACGAAAGGGTGGCTATAATTTCTCAGTCAACTGTCTTCATACCAATCTATATCTTTGCATCCTGAAGATAAAACACATTGTGGAATCCAATGAAATAAATAGGTTTTTGATGACAGTGCCTGTGCAGTTGCGACTATTAGGATGGAGAACTCTCAGGATGTAAGTGGCATCCCGGAGTGAGGAGATCATGAAAATTTAAATAGGAAATTTACACGAGAAAGAGCATGGCACTGGCAGTGGAGAGGGCATGCCTGAGGACATATGTGTTTTCAAAGGGAAGAAGACTATGGTGAAGATAAATAGTCAAAGCATCCGGTGATGTGTGCATGCGAATTGCTTCAACAAAACAAGAAGTACGGCATGGTTTGTTTTCAAACTGAAAAAAAATAGTACCTAATTTTTATGTTTAATACATAAGTAAATAGATTTTGATTAGTATGTGCCATAATTAAGTTTAATACATTAACAACACGTTATCATATTATCACTTGTTTGCTTGGCTTTCAGGTAACCAAAATGAAAAACAATGCTACTGAAAGGTTTATAATATCAATAAATTCATATAAAGAACATTCAATAAAATTAGTTGATTCCATGTGCAGGTATTGAATTTAGACATCGGAAAGATGACTTGATAAAATTTAGTTTGGTTTAAGATTACGTGAGTACTATTAATCACCTGCGCATCATTAATCTCTGATAGAGGTGTTTACAGGATGCTAGTTCAATGATCTGTTGATAATGTTCTAGTTCCATATACTACACGACCCCTCTTGTGGATATCATGTTTCAGTGGGTAAGAGGAGTATGTATTTCCCCATGAGCATACACTTCATGTCATCATTAGGCAAACGGTGGCGCATTCATGGCAATGCTACAAGCGATTTGTCCAAATTGCATATCATAAATTCAATATAGTGGCTTATTAGACTACTTCAGGCAAGTTTTAATATGCAGCTGGTAGATCACTTGTAAACATTGTCTGTGTGAGTAATCATTACCAGATAATATGTTCATTAAGTCCTGTCTTGCAAGTCGGAAAAAAATAAAGAGCTTTTTAAGTATATTAATTGCAGACTAACCTATTTCACATTGGTTATTGTGAGAAAAGTGTTTTTGAGCAAACTGTTGTGCTGTTCCACGTGAAAAATGATGCAACAATCCAGAGAAAACAAAAGCGGTCAATGTTTCAGAATAACAATGCATAAATAAAAAAGATTCGCTATCAGTTGCAGAGATGCAATAAAAAATAAGTCATCTGAATAACATGATAACGTAGAAACATTGAGTGGTCTCATTTATTTATGCTTTTTAATTTAAGTATGAATCATTGACTTGATGCATTTTGTTAAGCTTTGAGTGTGTTAGAATCTGGGTGATTATTTTTATAGTGCTGTATATTATTGTACATTTATATAAAATAAATGCTTTTGGTGAACGTGGGTATGTGTACATTAATAATAATCTTGAATGCCTAATCTGCTAAATCCTGCTTAATCTACCTAATTGTTTCATTAATTGACAAATGTGCATTCAATTGTGTTAACACACTGCACATCATTTTATTAAACGTTTTGCTGTGTTCAGTTATCCACGATGAAACTCAAATGCTTCAAAGAGAATATAATTCTGGGCTGTTGTTCACTTAACTAGAAATCGAGAGAGGTAAAGAAATGAGGTAAAAGAAAAGTTACAACACAAGCCGAGTGGGCAGCTGTTGTGTGAAATGGGAAGCACATGTGAGAATGTCATTGCATACTGACATGCTGTTCTTGTTTCCACTTGGGTAATCAGAAGCAGTGCTTACAGCCAGTAAACACTGGCATAGGATGGAACAAACTAATTGCCATGCTTTATTTTCATCAGCCTGGGGATGGTAGAGTGTGGCATGGGGGAAATGTATTTATTTTTACTTCTCTCTGGTGACTGATTTCAAGAATAAAATGTTAGTTACTCAATTTAACAAGCAATTAGAGTGTTAGACACAAGCATGGGTGCTCTCTCGGATGTCCTAGGAGAAGAAAAACCACCAGAAGCTAAACTCCAACTTAAACTTTATACCTTGTTAGGCTACGTAACATGAAGATGTTTTCAAGGAAATTGGCTCAAAAATCAACAGGTCACCACTGAAGTGACTTTGGGCAAGGCACTTCCGATACCCTAACTGTTCCCCGGGTGCCGGGGCTAGAGCTGCCCATGCACATGCATGTGTGCTCACTGCTGCCCCTACTGTGTGTTCACTAGTGTGTTTAAATGTGTGTTTTACTGCAGGGAGTGGCTTAAATGCAGAGGAAAAATGTAAGCACTATGGTGAAAAAGTAAAAAAGACTGTGTAGAAAGTAAACGGGTTTCATAATGTTGTTGCTTGCATTTGCTGGTTTAGTGTTAAATTAAGCTTGCTGTGGACTGTTCAGGCATGTTCATGTCTGAGGACTGGAGCAGGCCTTGGGTACTGTAGTGTGCTTAGACCAGAAAAAAGACCCATCACAACGGATGAAAAGAAAAAAAGTTATGGTGAAAATGTATTTATTCATTTTTAATTAGAATGTTTTAGTTTATTAAATTATTTATTTAATGATTGTTGCTACTGTTTTGTGCTTATTTAGATTTTAATAACACAAGTTTATTCAATTCACAAATTTGTATCAACTACATTTTTGCAGCCAATTTTGTCGTGCCAATTTACATGATTTGCATTTTTTTTAAATTTGGGACCCTGAGTAAACCTATGCAGACACTGTAATAACATGCACATGTGTTTACATCCACTTTAGAACAGAGCCAACCCGCGCCACCTGAGGATTGAATCCAGGACCTTCTTTGCTCCTGAAACAGCTACTCATATTTAGTCTAGGATTCAGTTGTGGAAGAGCACATAAGGTATAGCATGATCTGTAAATTCTTTTTGTAAAGTATTTTTGTGAGACCCTCTGTAAAGGAGCTGCCGTTAAATTCACACTTGTGATATAGCCTGGGGATGGTGTATGTGGTACATGAATTTTAATAGTGAATTAGAAATGACTAAACTAAAGACAGGGGGATTGTAAAGGTTGACTTGAATTAAGATTTATTACCTGAGCATGTGAGTCATTTTTTATGTTGTCAACAAGTACATGTGCAACAAACACAAAGAGTATCTTGTAGGATGCTTTTCTTCTAAAAATGAAACAGACATCAATTGGTTTGAATGAATTAAATTAGACAAGTGCAAAGAAGAGAAATTACTATTTCTAATTTATGAGGCACTTGCCTGTAGTGTAAAAGATCCATTTCCATTAATTTATGTTTTAATTACTTAAAGGGCTAAAATATGTTGCTTGTCGCATGCTGCTATTAATCATCTAACACTTTTCCATGCACACTTATTTAGAATAGCCTGAATAATTTCTGCGTAATATTTATTCCTAATGTGTAACTATGCAATTTGCATATTTCAATACGCCCTTGTCCATATTGCCTAAATAGCATCGCATTAAAAGATTTGAGTGAAGCCTGAGTGACTAAGTGTTTTCAAAGCAATACAGATATGCGCAGTACATGCATAATGATTCCCAGCAATCTACTGCATGGATTTTATTTGCCCATTCATGCAATAACAGGCAGAAAATAAGCACGTATTGTTCTGTTTTAGTATGTATTTATAAAAAATGTTGTGTAAATAATGCTTGTTGTGCTCCTCCATTGTTAGTGCAACTAAGGTCTTTCAAACCATAATTATTATATTTTTATTTATCCTTATGTATTCTTTATTTACTAGTTAATTTACTGCAACTGGTATTCTGCAGTGTCTTTAAGAGCTAATACATATAGTTAAAGCTTTAAAATTACAGAAATTATTGATGTTCAGTGCTGCAGCACTTAAACTGAGCTAACCATCGACTGGACCTTACAGAGGTCAGGGTCTATAGTGCATCAGGTCTGTGACACAGTTAAAGGAAGCATGTATGCATGTCTTTGATACTGGCGGCTATAACTTGATCTGGTCAGAGTCAGCAAGGCTGAACAGGTGCTTCACTCAGACAAGCCCATCAATCTGCCCACAGCTATCTCTGTGGGATTCAGGGTTAATTATCATTAGATTATTCATTAGAAAAGCGAGATGGCAAAGGCAAAATACAAGGAAAGAGATATTTGCCTTACTGAAAAGAAGACAGCTATTAACCTACATTGTCATAGCTCACAATAGATAAAATAGAATGCTGACTTTTTGTAATGCAAAATAAAATATGTGTTTGAGGCTAAATATGACAGGGTGGTATAAGGTTATTAAAATGAATGTTTTTAAAAAACGGTTTACCATTCTTTGTAGGATACACATCTGGTACAAGTATTCTATTGATTAATCTTTAGAAAAAGTACATGTTCTTATATATGAGCCATATGGGTTTTTCCAACAATACTTCTAAAATGAAATGTACATTGATTCATTTTGATTTCATTATATGGTGTCTAAAACCCTAAGAAATCATTCTTAATAGTGGAATCTTCAACTGTCTTACTAAAAAGTTTAGAACATATTTGTACACACAATCCAGTTTCTCTAACATTTACATTTTCAGCCTTTAGCATACACTTTTATCCGAAGCAACTTAAAATTACATCAGGACACCATTTTTTGTCTTGACTGGCTTTAACCAATAAGCATCTTTGCCCCACCTCAAAATACTGAACTGTCTACTCTGGATAAAGCAAAGTTTGCAACAAACAGCTGAGTTGACCCCCTACCTATAATGTCATGTGAAGATTATGTAAAATCGGTGGTGTATCAGTGTCTAAAAACAATGCTTATGTATTTGCTTATAACATTAAGATGAAATGATGCTGGAGAAACCCCATTATAAAGAACCCTTAACCTTCTAGGGTTATATGATAACATACTATTATCATAATAACAATTCATTCACAAGATGTACTTAATAAAAAAGAAGACAAACATATTTAAAGTGTTTAAAAGTTAAATGCGCCCAACTTTTACCTAAAATGGGTTTCATTCTTGTCATGAACTTGAACAATGAACAATTTTTACAAATCGTGTAAAGGCAGCCAATACACAATATGCTTCCCTGCTAGCAAATTTTCAGTATGGAAAAACTAAAATGTCTGGGTAGAGCCCTATCATTACAGCAATCATTCCTCTGCGCTTTATCCACATTGCTTTAAATGTATCTTAAACGCTTAAGCGCTCTCTTCTAAAACCACTATCATCCCACACAGACTGTCATCTCCACAGGCAATCTGCATCTTGTTGGATAGGTGAGCTGTGGGAATAGAAACCAGGACACCTGTCTCAGAAGTGTCTGTGTTTTAAACTGTATTTCTGCTCTCCTACTGGCTAGGCATATCAGGACAGTAGCCAGACACCCACAGAATACGATACCAAGGTCACAATATTACGGGTTACAAGCCAATAGTCATCATGTTCACCATTTCTATCCTTGTTATTGCAGTTATTCACAAGAATAATCTCTGTTTCATCCGCCTGACCAGTACAATGACAGTATTTAGAGAACAGATCAAGAAATGAAATGTCTGTAAGAAATGAAATAAAATTGAAATAGGATTTTAGTCCCAGTCTTGGCTGTAGGCAGCTTTTATATAAGTAATAAATACAGAAAGTCTGGACAGACTTTATGCCTTGAGACATGTTAGATGGCAGGTGTTATAATAACAGAAGAAAGAGAAGCAATTTTCACATGACTGTGCTATCCATACGAATTCCTTTAACCTCAGCCCAATGAATATCCTTTTAGGATGAATTGGAATGTCAGGTAAGATCCCTTTCACTATCAGTGCCTGACCAAGCAAATGTATTTTCAATTTACTTAGTACTAAGTCAAAAAAAAGCGATCTAAAGGAATTGATACATTTTTAGATGCAAAATGGGGATGTGTAAGGGAAAGAATATACAGCTCATATGCTGCATGTTAGTGTATCAAGACTTGTGCTTACAGCTAGAAGGTCCTCAGATTCCCAGGTCAAGCTGATAGGCACTTTTCTGTGTGGAGTTTGTATGTTCTCTCCAGTGTTTTTTTCTTTGGAAGCTCCAGTTTCTTGCCACAATACAAATTACAAACATGATAGTCAGGTGAATTATATAGAGTAAGATTGCAGTCATAAAAACCTGTTCATACATGAATCAACATTCGTATGATATATTTAAGCTTTCTTTATAAAAATGTTTTTGTACATGATTACAGCTTGCGTAGGTGCAATGCCATTACGTTGTGACAACATCCATTGACACCAATATTAATTGGCTCCACACTGAACTATATACCTTTTAGATTTAGAAAGAAAACTTGTTTTAAAAGTTAGATCTATTGTATTTTTTGTTTATTAAGGACTTATGAAATCAATCTTATGCTGCTATGGGGGGGGGTGCAAATTTGTTCTTCTACAGAAATAAATGTAATTCATGTATCATGTATTTGTCAGTGTTTTCAGAAACATTGATTTTCTCAGCAGATCGATTGGTTGTTTGCTCGATGCTTTTTGCCTGTGAGTCCAGTGACGTATGTTTGTCAGTGTTTTCTCATGTTTCAGTTCGTGCTCATAATCTAAAAGTCATTTTTCATAATTCAACTCATATGCATAATTTTTTTTGTATAATTTTGATGCTGAGTGCAAATGATCGATACACTGAACATAAATGGTTACATTTGAATGTAGTTGAGCTTATTTTAATGACAGCAATCTAAGGTAAGAAAATATTTTATTCATTTTTATTTATTATTAATCGTTTAACTCTATGATAATTCATGTGTAACTAAGATCATTAATCTTACCCATCCAGTTGTGCATGTAACCAAAGGTACTGGTTGTCGGTCAAGCCTCATAATTGCCCAGTTGATATTGTTGGACCCTTGAGCATTGCTCATCACTTGCCTTACAGTCTATATACAGTCACTTTAAACTAATTTAATTTGATGTTTGCTAACTTTTTGTAAATATAAACATGACATTGATGTATTGTACATTAATATACATACTGTATGTTCATGTAACATGACGCATGTCCATAAACTTTTAGTAAGAATTTTAAAGAAATATCCAGTTTTTTTATTTGTTATGAGATATCATATGAAACGTGATGTTACAAAAAGTGTTCTTGTAGTGCTCCACTCATTTAAAATGGGTCATTTTGACCAAAACAGACCATTAGGTTTAAATCACTTTTCAGGGACTTGCAACTATAGAATATATAATTAACATTTCCCCATCAATTATGAAGAGCGAGCAAAGAGAGTCCAATGGATGTGCTTCAAGCTATTTTCAACTGGCCTTCCCTATTCTCTAAGCCATTTAGTAAATACGACTCCTAAGCACTTGTTCCCTACATGAATGCAGCCATCCATGTCGAACATTCAGGCTTTGATCAGAAGTCTTATTAGACATAAAAGCTGAATCCATTGAGCCCCTCACGAGCTCTCTTGTGCTGTTTCTTGTCCATGTCTCTTACAAAAAAGATTGAAACATCAAAAATGGATAGGGCCATGTTTATCAGTGATTTTTTTTCTACCATTTTTTTGCTTTTCATGTGTACAGCTGTAAGGCTAAATGCTCACCCAACCCCCTCTTGTGGTGACTTGGGCCTTGTTGTAATGTAATTCATTTTCAAATTTTGCAGCGGTCATTCCTACATTCATTTGTTTCCCCTTTTCCCATTTACTGAACACCAGGACGTCAGCGTCCGTCATTAACATATAGAGTCTTTATTTAAATCTCATTCCCTTCCCATCCATTTTAAGAGTGATGCTGCCAAGCAGCAAAGGTGGCATGGCGTGCGGGCTGAATGCGCCCTAATTTGATCATTTGATCCAATTGCGGAGTAAACAGTCAGCTGATGGATGCCATCTCATTACAATGGGAAAGTGAGAGTTTAATTTCCTGTACATGTTCCATCTTTATTACTGTCAAGAACAGCAGGTTGTCAATTGCATTAGGCCTCAGCTCGCTTGCTAGGGATCCCACATGACACAAACAAGGTCTTCTCACAGAGGTTAGACAACTTACACAGAACTGCAACAGCTGCCGCACACTTTCTGCAGAGACACAAGAAATAAACGTACACACTGTCAAGATTAACAGCTTAACAATTACAATACAAGGCAAGAAATATGTCGACTTATCTATAAGTCTGATAATCTCCGTATTCTAAAAGTAGGATCATAAGATATGCTTCCCTGCAGTTATTACATCCTCCATTTAATTCACACCCCAATAGATGTTGGTGAGAACTTTTAAAATTAAGAATAGCGTTAAAATTAGTAACACCATCAATTACATTGGGTATAATTTACCCACAAACATACATTGGGTATAATTTACACAAACAATAACATCGGGTAAATTGCACTCATAAAATAAATTACTTTGTATCACTAATTTTGGGTGAAAAAAAAACATGCCTTTAAAAAAAACATAAATGGGAGGAGGGAATCAACCAAACCAGTAATAAAATCAATGAGCACCATGAAGCTCTCCAAAATCCCATGTAACTCAGACAGCAACAACACAATGAAAATCACATGACTAAAATTATGAGGGTGAAAAGCACCCGGCGTTAGCGTTCCACCGTTCATTATCCCATTTATTATTTCAATTTAATTTAATAGCATTTTACAACTAAATACAGCAGGGTTGATTTGAATAAATATCACATCCAGATACGCATCAGCACCTACTTTTTTGGTTTTAAGCACAATGTAGTAAATAGTTGTCAATAAAACTCATAAGAAAGCATAAAATATTAAAACATTGCAAACTGTGACAAAGTGTATGCAAACTTATCCTCTTACTGTTTTTTCTGTCATATCCATTCTTGACAGGTGCATAAACTCTAGCTTACAGACTCAAGACAAACCCTGAAAGCAATGCTGTTAAAAATGACAATGAAGCTGCTTCACAATACCTTTATAACATGTCAAATTTAAATTTTATGCACTGCTGGGAATACCCAACTTTTAACTTTTACGATTTTAGAGTAAAGTAAAAGTTTTGTGTAGCAACAATCCCATAGTGTTGCCCTTTAAAGAAGTCCTCAGCAGTGTAAGTAATGAATGCAGATGTTGGTCTGATGTTGGTCAGTATTATGCTGTACATGCTGAGCTAGTCCACTACTGGATTCTAGACCAATAAGAACATTCATCCTAGGTTCAGTCATTCATTCACCCTTTTGGCACTGGCAGCATACATATGTCATGAATAACAGAATTACTTTTATATAAAGTCTTCATTCTGGCTCATTTACAATATGTGTACAATATGTACAATCCCAATTTCTGTAAATGCTGGGACATTCGTTAAAAAAGAAAAAAAATCCCTATTTTCTTTCTTTATTATTATCTTCTTACAAATCTAAATGTTGGCAACTAAACAACTTTTTAAAGAAAACTTTTAAATAGATTTTGTGGCAGATACCCATAAGATATGATACCCTCAAACGTGTTATCAAGATCTTGTATTGGTAGAAGAAAGCTGTGAAAATGACATTTAATGGTGTTTAAATGTAGTGGCTACAGAATGCTGAGATAAAAGATGAATACAAAGATGTGGATTAAAAATATATATTTTCTTTAATTTTCAACAAGCATTTATTTTAATTTAGTAAAAGTGAGGAATATCTTTCACTGATTTTAGGGATGACCACAGCAGAGAGTGCAAGTGGGAGTTCAACCCTTATGCCCTCCTGATAAGAGCTACACCGATGCACCGCCAGATTCTGACTCCTTCTGTAAGAAGGACACAAAAACACAAGGAAAGAGCACAGAAAGCCTGATGATGTCATTAAAGATTGCATAACAATCTGTACTTTTTATCACTTTTGCTGGGAAAAAGAAAGTTAAACCAACACCTGGGCTGAAGTAAAAAAAGCAACCAGTTAGCTAATACCCTCCAGTATTTTGACTGAATAAACCATAGGTAATCCTCGCACCCCCAGAGAAAAAAAGAGGGCCTTTTTGTTCTGATTCACCTGAAAGTGTCAAATCACAAAGAGCGGCTGCTCATCAAAATTTCTTACACCTTCAAGAAAATATGTGACTAATGCATGCTTAATGAACCTGCACCTTCAGCACGGTTGCATACCTTTACAGAGGGAGTGCAAGGTGATTATGGCTAATTGCTCAGTCTGGTGTTAAAGACCAGGCTAACAAATGCTCTTTAACACCAGAAACAACCAGTCTGTTTGACCGGGGTCACTGACCACATTACCCCCTTAAAATAAAATATTACCAGCAGTCTGAAGAGTCTGAGAACTGCTTTAGTCTGTATCCAAATAGGAAGAAGAAAAAAGCCCAAATATTACAAATCAAATTGCTTTTCATTTGTCATTACACATATACATGTCTCTCTTCGCATATTCCAACTTGTCTACAAATTGGAGTCAGTGCGCAAGGTCAGCCAACGTACGGCACCTGGAGCAGACAGGGTTAAGGGTCTCGCTCATGGACCCAGCAGTGGCTGTGTAGCAGCGCCTGGATTTGAACCCACAACCTTTGGCTAGATTTGAACCCCTAACCCACTAGGCTACACTACATAGCAGCCAAGAGGGGTGTGTCCCCAATTAAACAGTGATTAAGCAACTAACATTTAACAACAATGTTTATTGCCTCAAATTTAAACAAGATTATTTGGCTCAAAGTCCCGGGTTCGAATCCAGGGTCGGCCCAGAGGCTTTCTGTGTGGAATTTGCTTGTTGTCTGCATAGGTACTACTGGTACTCTGGTTTCCTCCCAAAGTCCAAAAACATGCATGTAAGATAAATTTAGGAAACCAAAATGTCTATGACTGTGTTTGATGTGACTTGCGTAACGTTTAATATGACTAAGGTTTTAAAACATTTAAAACTATTTCATGTTAAATAAAATAAATAATGTTTTCACCTAGTCAAGCAGTTTACGTTCAGATATTTATATTTTTTTTATTCTAGTGAATAGAATAATAATCTTTAAAAGATATAGACCATCCAGCAAGAAAACACTTATAACATTGACCTTTTAACCCATAACATTAAACCCAGAAGGTAGAACATATAAATCTATTGTTGAAAAAATACCTGATACTTGTAAAAAAAAAAATAGTGTAATACTTTGACAAACAGCTGACACTGTTTCCTAAAACAGTTGTTTAAGCAAATATTGATCATATAATATTTACATTACCCAGCGATGCCATCTTTATTAGCACCATTAACATAGAAAAATATTAATGCAGCAGTTATTCTTGAAATCAAAAACTGCAATAGTGACAAAGTCATTTCCTGATTTAATGTTTAAAGAAGTATGATTTTGTTGATGTTACCACAAAGGCACTATAGGCACCATACTGCCCTGTCTGCAGTCCAGACCCACCTTTCATAAAAAAGTACCATTATAGAGCATGTTTAAGCAATTAAGGAATAAAAATAAACTTCATGGCAATATAATCTTGGTAAAAAATCAATTATTTTGTTTTTATTATTGCAGTGCACAGTGTACAAATGACAAGCTGTGTGCCAAAAAAAGATGGATTGTAAATCTGCTCAGTGAGGGTGTCTTTAAAATACCAGCTATTGATTCTATGCTCAAGTGCAAGCGTATGAATATTCTCCAGTCTCCAGAGTACATGAATGTATCATACACACAACTCAGCAAACAGCAGTAGTATAAACACGACATTCAGCTGATGCAGTCGTCCAAAACTGCTGAACATATCCAACACTTTTTACTGTAAAATTAGTAAAAGCATAACTGATGGCATCAGTAACAAATACAACAAAATCTAAAAGGGTATTTTCTTATAAAATCAGTCAAACAGGAAATTACATTTGAAGTGACTTGTTTGAATTTGGTGTTTTATAGTTTAGAGAAACTGTGATTTTTTAAAAGCAGCTTTGATAACACAACCTATAT
>JAOUQU010000002.1:1906625-1925670 GCA_028566735.1 Ammoglanis amapaensis
AGTGCAACAGAGACACTGGCGCAATTCAGCAAATATGAAATGTGCCTGTTGGCATACTTTTGCTAGGCCTCCTCCCACAGCTCAATAGTGATTATTTTAGCTGGGTAACAGCAGTTAAAGCTAGGGACCTTAGGCTTGCTGTAGCAGGAAAGCCAATCTGAGTGCACTGCAACCTATCTTAGATATCTGGGACTAATCTCTGAGGAAGGCTGTCAAGTCCATGCATGTAAGGTTTTGATGGAACGGAGCGGTAAATGCTTCATAAAGCTTTCATAAATATGTAATCGGTGGGCTAATGGCTGTTGCTGAAACCTGTTTTAGCCCCTCGCTAATAGCCAGGGGCTCAGTGGGAGTTTTTATGTGGAAAAAGGGGATTTAGAATAACCTGAACATTTGCTTCTGCTAAATTCAGCCTGACTTTGATCTAGTGCCAAACTAAACGGTGGTGAATTCAGGTATTTGAAGAAAATTGTGTCAGAATGAACACTTAAATTTCACATAGAAGAAAATGTAGAAAAACCACTCCAGTATTACAGGATAAAAGCATTTATCTTCACTTCACCACCTAAAATTGGTTCTTGTTTAGTCTTGAATGTTTTCTTATTCTTTTCTAGTAACTGCAATTGTTCCATTTTATTCATTGTCAGATGTTTGTACTGTAATTATTAAAATGTACGTCTTATTATCCAGGAGAGGATTTTTTGAATCGCTTACTGCAACACTACAAGTATTTGTATTTCTCTTACAGACCATGGAAAAACATCTCTCTTCTTGTCTTTTTAATCCAGGTTTAATATAAATACAGAACATACACATACAGAATATTAATACAGAATATTCACATGCAGAATCAGCTACATTTGAAATGACTTGTTATAAAAGCAGCCCAGCCAACTACATACAAACAGCTTTGCACTTTATTTCTTTGACAGACTGTAAACGAATTTGGCGTACCTATATCCTAATATTTAAGTTAAGTAAATGCACAGCTAATTGTACTAATATCTAAGGTGCAGCCTTCAAAATCCAATCAACTCAGAAAGTTTTCTAAATAAAACTGTATTTGCCATTTTAGTATTGGTGGTTGTGTAATTTATAATATCAAAATGTGCCAACATTTATATACAGTAATTAAAATAATCAATTGATGGCTGTGCTCATAAACGTAGGGAGCCGTCTATAAGTCATCACTTATGGACAGGTTATTTGAACAACACTGCTTTAACATCATATCACATTTCACAACCGTGCTAAAACAGGTAGCATGGTAGCATTTAAAGCAATGATATGAGGTGGCACCATGTATTAGCATTCTCGCACTCAATGAATGCACTCAAACTTCAATGACACCCCAAAACTTGCTAGTAAATCCACTCATACAATTTTATAGACATTAAATATTAACAGAATTTATTTTATGCTTATTGTTTTTGTGAGGTAGAGGAGTTACTGAACCTGACTGAATGAAGTGAGCTTCCGATACATTGTTCTCTGCTAATATTAAATTCATTTTTCAAGATGACTTACTTGGCAGATAATAATGCATAAGGGAATTTGAGAAGACTTTCATTTCAGGAGTGCACATCAGATGACTTAAAATGCTGCCTAGATAGTCACCATTTTACATTCCTGAACACAACCAATATTAGCACACAGGAGCTGTGGATGGAGCTGAAATCTTGGTGACAATGTGATACACTAAAAATTATGCTTTCATATCAATTATACTATTGTTTTTTTAACATACAATGTTAATTGTTTGAATTGTAGCCAAACGTAGAAGTTTTCAAAAATGCAGCTTGTTGCGTAAGTTATTAAAACCGTTTCTTTATCAGACTATTTGTACACTGACTAGTTATCAGATGTGATTAGCACAGATTTGAGGCTTACAAAACGATGATGCCACAAATAATCAGCACAAACATATATATTTTGAAGTAACATATGCATTTAAACATTAAAACTTAGATATTACATTTTAGTTCAAGGTTCCAATGTTGATGTTGTCTGTCCCAGCCTGGAGAACCTGACGGTAGATCAATGTGCCCTTGGTTATAGGAGAGTAATGCTCATCCGAATGGCTGTATTTATCCATAAACCCTAAGTCTTACACACAATGAGAAATGGCGAGATAAGAGCCCAGAGAACATTTCTCTTGACATTCACGACAGCAAGCCCATCAGTCATGCTGTCAGAGTCAGTGGCCTGGGCTGGTTTAGGATTTATGAGGAATAATGATGGGTCGAAAATAGCAGTACAGCTTTGCCTTTACATTTGGTTTAAGGAGTTATTATTTGGGCTGTTGGAGTGTGTGTGGTTTGTACAGTTTTTACGGGCGCTTATTCAGTTTCAGAATTGGCCACATGTAAGCATATGAATAAAATGGGAATACGTAGAGTTAAAAAGAATTAGCGCTGTGATATCAACGTTGTACACCAGCGTTGTGCCACAAAGTTCCTCAAAGTTCAGTTAATGCTAATTTAAATGAGCTAATTTTCACCTTAATAAATGGGCAGCTATTCTTAAAATAAATATATTATTAATTACCACACAGAATAATGGGTATACCAATGTTTAGATATTTCATACTTAAAGCACGTTGTTAATTTTTTATTGTATTTGGGCATTGAGTATCCATATGGTAAACATGACACAGTTACATTCAAAGCTATTTTAGTAATTTACATAATTTTAGCTTATTTGACGAGGCATTTTCAAAAATCACAAAATGTTGCAGTTCTGATAAAGATGGACATAAGCAGTATTAATATTTTAGGCTCTATTAGTACCAGGCTCTATTTATATTGACAAACAAACCAGCAGAAATTGTCAGCTTTGTCATCATAGCAAATTGAAAGTGCATGATTACTACCGCACAGCAACTCGGACCAGTCATGCATTGCCATAATCTTATAACCACTGCTTACCTATGGTGTTAAAATGAATTTAAAACTACATCTTGTAAATATTTTTACTTCTGGTAGCCATATTGGAATTTTCCCATTTCTTTCTAGACTGTTGTGCGAAAATGAACCAAGTTCATGTTCCTTATTTCAAGAATGAGTCGATTAGTTACCTATCACAAAACATTCAATGTGTTCATGCACAAAAATATTTTAAACACATTATATAACTGTGTGAAAGTCTAGTAGAAAGAGTTACTGTTAACAGTATTATACTACAATTACTTAATAGCATCACATCTAATCAAATCTCATGCAAGCATGAAGCACAAATTCTTATATTTGCTGTCCTTGGTGAAGAAATATTATCATGACTGGCTTAGCATAACTAAGCATCTACAAGAGCATAACTACTCCTTAAAGAAAACAGCTGGAGTAGAAAATGCACCATTCATGAATGTCTAGTACCATCTGTAAAGCTTCCTAGTCTGTTCAAAAGGCATTTTGTCAGGTGCAAAAAAAATTGCAAAGTGCGAAAAAAAAAGATTTTTGCTGATTTAACAAGACAATAGTCTTTGTGGATAATCAAGCATCTTCAGTGTAAAATAAAACACTATCCCAGACAAGATTTATTGTGAACATTAGGCACTCACTTGTTGACAATGACAGAAGGAAAGAAATCTTTAAATAACTCTAAATTTAGGTGGGGATTCATTCCAGAATGTGAATCCCATAATCCCAGCAGAGGTGGACCCATTCGTACAGTTATGTATCTGTGAAAAAAGTATTAAGACTTAAAGCTTTTTGTGATGTTAGCATTGGAAAACACAAAATTAGGCTCAATTAAACAATTTAACTTCTTTAACTTGGAAAAAATGAGAAATTCTAATTGCTTAAGATTTGGACAAAGATTGTGTTATAAGGTAATTCTGAAGTATAAGCTCTGCAGGAAAGTTTTTAAAAACATCTTAAATGTTGTTTGTGTATATGTGCTTTTAATCAGGAATCTACGTTCATTACACAGTTTTCTCAAACCTTAAAAAATAAACAGACTTATTTTTGTGAAATAGAATTGCGTGAGCTAGGAGACTAGGGACCATCCTTTTTACCTTAGCATTAAGTTTTTCTTTATAAAGAAAAAATATTGAATTTAACTTTTATCTGATTTTCTCTCTGAATCACTTATGTTTCAGTTTACTGATAATTTACAACAGTTCATTTTTTAATAGACAAATCCAAGTTTACAAAGTCTGGCTCAAATTGTGATGGTCAAATGTATTTTTTTTATTACGGTAACACCCTGTAGATGGTTGTTACCAAAAAATCATGGCTGATTATGTAGCATTCTTTTCATATTGACCTATAAAGCCAAAAATGGCACAGACCTAATCTACCTTTAATGTTTAATAAATAGCTGGCATGTATTTATTAACTTACATACTTACCCTAAATTGTTTCATGCAAAAAAAAAGCTTTATATAAAAGCAAATTTATAATCATGAACTATCTTTACAATGAAAGAACTTCTGGAAAAGGTAATTGTTGCAACCCTAACTTAACTGTATTCATCATCTTTGAGATAAACTGGAATCGTGTGCTAGTGCCCGGTTGCATAAGGATTGTGTTGAAAAATGAGCCCTAAGGGGTTTCTATGTTAATTTTTTAAATTGCCAGAAACCCTTAAATGTTCCCATAACTGTTAAATGTACTCAGGTAATCACTTACAATTCATGTTATTTAAGTGATATAAAAATAGTTATTTTATGCTCCTCACTTAGGTAATTCCCATGACTATTGGAAACTCTTCTCTAAAGGTGTATGTTTAAGGGTGAAAGTTAAAGCATTTTACGCAAGGTCTTAGAACTTTATGTCTCACATTAGTAATTGGTTTGGACTGAATAAGCATGTTAGATTTCTAGCTAGATTTAAGTTGTAATGAAAAAGTCACAGATGGCTTCACAACTGCATTTTATACAAATAAAACCAATTCTAAGATACTTTATCTGTTGTGGTTCACCTCAGTGAAGCCTTGAACTCATGCTATTATGGGAGCAATAACAAGCAAACAAAAACCTGCCAATCATGGCAAACTGTCATCAGGTGTGTGTGCTTGATTTAACAAGCGTGCTCACTAGCAGACAACACTTAGCCAATTGTGTTACATCTGCGTTTTGCCACAGATATTGGTTTGTCATCAGCGAGCATTTTGTGCGGCACTCACTGATCCGCATTGGCGTCTTTCCCCCCCTGTTTGAGTCCAGTGACCACTTCCCCAAGGTCCTCCCAGGCTGAAGACCAGCCCAGGCTTGGTCGAAAGCCTTCTGGTTTGCTATGGTATTCTCATTTTCATGAACCCTCTCCAGATTGGGTGCCAATCCACTCTTCTGACCAAGCTTCCTGTTAATTTGGTGCCCTGAATGGACAGTTCACATTACTGTGGTTTTAATATTGTTTTATAGAATGGTTGTTTTGTGGGCTTTCCACTTACCTCCCGATCCTCATAAGGTGTAAAGCGGTCATTCGATAATGAAGCTTTTTGTGTTAGGGACAATTGGCATTATTATGTCTCTGCATGAGCTGGATTTGGTTTTGCTTTAATTATTTTCTATTATTTTGAACTTGGCGTTTTCCTTCATCAGTCAACTGCTGTGTTTAGATGGGCCGATGTTCCCTAAAAGGATTGGTTATGGCACTGTCATGGTGCGATCTTTCTTTTCCCTTACAGATTTCTGAAACATGGATGATCTAGTTGGTTAGGAATAAGTGCTCTGCTTGCAGCAGCATTAGTTTGATCCTTAATTAGGGGGCCCGCCACCAACATTTACTGTTTTTGCTGTTCTGTATGGGTTTATGTTCATTCATTATTGTTTAATAAACCCATAAATTTTATGGTTACTTTCAATGGTTACTCTATAGTAAACTTCAAAGTAGTCCTTTGTCCCGCGTCATAACAAATGCAGTTTCTTTGCAGACTGCAAGCTGGTAAAGTTAAACTATTGGTCACTTCAAATCTAGGACTTAAAATGGTAAAGACGGGAAACAGAAAGAAATGTTTTGGTATGAAGAATTTTATTCGACATTCAAAGATTCAGAACTGTAAGCTTGCTTGGATTTTAAAATGTACTTTCACAAAAGTCAAAGAAAAGGTTTATTTTATTTTCTCTGCAGTTGTGTGGTTCTCTGTGCAATATAGTAGGGTTTATATTTTCATTCCCCATGGGCAATATTTTTGCCAATGGAATAACAAAAAAATCAAGGCGAGAAACAGACAGATGGGCTGCTGCCACACATTTGATAAAGGACTTGTCAAACAAACTAATAAACCCCCACAATGTGAAGACTCTTATTGAAGTCTTACTGCTTGCTTTTTCAGCTACTGTTTTCTTCAGAGTTCATCGACACTGCATTGTCTGGCTACAAACTAACCTTAAAAGCCAAGTCGGCAAATCTCAGAGCGAGTGCACAGCCGGCCTCGCTTTGCCTTTTCAGCAGGAAGTACAGGAGAGAGAGGCATTTTTCAATGCATTTAGATGAGACCTTTAACAAAAGGTCTCTAATGCAGATATCAGTGATTCCTAGGAGAGGCTACCTGAGTGAGTCTGGATGACAGCGATGTCACTGCTTGCATGGAAAGTGATTGATTCAATTTTTATGCTCCAGTGCTTCATTTCTGTGCCATTACCAAGAGTCTGTACCACCATGAGTCTGTTCTGTCATTAGAATAGGAATGATACGTCTAACGAATGAATTGCTACAATTACCTTTTTACCTGCCGTTTCATGTGGGTTGAAGTGTCAGTGATGACAGCTAAGAAGCAAATGTCAAAAAAAATATTAACTATGTTTCACAGTTCTATCTAGTCCTAGTTCATATTTAACTATAGCTTCTGTGGGGCAGAATTAGTGTATTACAAATAAGAAGCAATATTGCCTGAGATTTCCAGCACATTTTAATGATTATGAATAATATAGTGTCTTGTTCAGTGCTTAAGCCCAATAAGTGAGACTGACTCTTGCTTTCTGGTGGTATTTAACAAATTATGAGAGGAAAAATGTACAGAAATAGTTTTAAACCAGTAAATGTAAAAAATATATCACATTTACAGCAATTTACATACAGCAATTTTTTACCTGTTTCCAGCTGTACCTGTTTTCGACACTTAGGACCACTACTGATCCCCCCAGATTTTCATGGCAGTGTTTTATGGAGTATGTTGCAGGGTTTTCATCAACCCATAGTGCTTTGGGGAACTTTCTATGTGCGTGACAATTTTACATCTTCAATCAACATAGTTGCACTATGTGCACTATTCTGCACAAAAAGCCTCTGGGAAGTGTACTCGGGACACTGAGGTGATAGTGGTGCCACCATGCCATCCATATAAAGCAATTACACACCACCAAATCAAAAACATCTAGGACAGTTTGATCATAAAATAAAGTGTTTCTTATATTTAATTTACTCTTTGTTGAACCCAACATTGTTCATGTTTTGTCAGGTCAATTTTTTGTTGGTATTCATCTATTAATGCAAAACAGTTATTGAAATGTTTTCATATCTTCTTACTCCACTCAACAGGCCCAAAAGGAATCCAGCAAGAATGTATTTCCAAGAAACATGTCTCACGGTTTACACTGGTTTACATTGTTTCATGACTTCGGATTGTATACAGATACACTGCATTTTTAGACACTTTTACTTTTACCTTTCTGATTTGGTGTTGAGTAATAACCAGTTTAAATTAATATTAAGTTAACCATTTGTATTTATTAAAAACTTTATTTGCTTCATTCTTATCTAGCTGTTAATGACCATAATAATGGTCTTAATTTAGTAATGTGGTTGTATTACTGTATTGTATCTAGTTGTGTGAATGTGCTTGGTATGTATAATTGTATTATTATTTACTGTTAAGATCTTAAACATTATCATCAGCATAGCCTTATTTTTTCAGTTCATATATTTACAGTATATTATTTATGCATATGCATATGTGGGCTCTTTGTGGATAGGGTTTTGTTTATCACTTCTTTAGCCAACGCAAGATTTTTTAAATATGTGACAGTAGCAATCAGTGGACAGTTGTTCTGAGGCCCCCTGGTGGCTGCAAGTTTCTCGGCATCTGTTTGTGCTTTTTGCTGGGTACAGCTGACTAAGCCTATCCGTACCAATTAAAAAGCTGTTTCTTTTCAGGTCTAGGTGAAAAAGTGCAATTATCCAGCCCCCAAAAGGCCATGGTGGGAAAGTGTAGGGATGAGTTTTTGTTTCTTTTCTTTGAAACTGTCTTTGCGACCAACTGTCGCTAATGTCTAGCACGGCTCCATGCTGACAATGGGTTTAGGTATAATGAAGTGCCTTTAGGAAAAGCTATTGGATGTAGTACTCAGTGCAGTGCCCTTGAGGGGAAAGGTAAATTTGCTAAGTTAATCACTTAATGAGGCCAATTAAACATGACGAGCTCAGGTGTAATGAGTGCCACCTCTGCTCTAAGCCTGAAGCAAATGAGCCAGATTTCCCTCTGCGGGCAAGAAGCGTATGGCCGGAGCTAATCTTTTATCTGCTCCCGGCTCTAGCCACTTAGCCACTTAAGTCATTTAGCAGAGAGATGCAAAGTGGCAGGTAAAGTATGCCAATATTTTCCGCACAACAATAAACCAGCAATTAAGTCATTAAATTAAAGGTCAGGATATTTACAAAAAGCAATTAGATGCAATACAAGGACAAAACAATTGAAGTTGCTACCAAGAACAATGTATTGTAAAATAATTTTTACTTTTACATATTGTTCTCAAAAAACAATAATAAAGACAAATGTTTATGCACCACACAAAAATGACATTCATTCATCTATTCATTTTTACTAAACTAATTTCCCTAGCATTTAGTGTGATGGAAGGTTTGAAGACACCTTGGATAAAAAGCTTGTGAATTGTAAAAGTTCCACATGAGGTCATATAGTAGATTTACTCAATATTTAAATCAATTACTTTTCACCTCTGTGTGTTTTGGGTAGGATGAAACCTTTGCTGACCTGAAACTGAACAATAGAACAAGTATTTAAACTCAGCACCCCATGAGTCACTCTTTGTTGTTCGTGCTTGATTGCCGGAGCAATACCGTATTCAGGGGTCTCACAGTATTTTATGTCACGTCCTTCTTATGTAGTTCCTGACCTAGTTTCTCATCATCTTAAAGGTGAACTTGCTTTACTGCAGGACCACAACTTCCAGAATGCACCTCATCCGATTACCCATTCAACTCCTCCAACTATGTCTCTGTTATAGTAAAATCTCACCACACTGTTGTATTGAGTTTAGTGAAGTCGCTTTAATGTTTCAAGCTTAGAAGTTTCAAACTTTCTCAAATGTATTACATGTAAATTTTAGGCCTGCAACCAAAAGATTTGTACAATCCAATTTGCCATTTCACTTTGCCATTGTGTCATTGACGTAAGCCTTCAGTATGACCTTCACATCCTGTAATATATTTTCATCACTCCAACATGAATGAAGCTCCAACAGGAGTGAAAGGCTTTGACCAGCCACCATAAGTCAAAGCACTAAAAAATTATGCTCTCTTTAATAAATTACAGTCACCTTTGTAGAAATACATTCAGCTACAGGAACATGACAGGAACAGATAAAAGACAATATTCTTTTTGCATGTCTCTATTGAGACAAAGCTCATTGTAACAGCACATCTGAGACAGGCGTCTCATTGAATGTCACTGCTTTAGTGGATTTACATACGCATTAAGCAAAGCAGATGCAGTGGGCACCACCATCACCCAGGACGGTTAAGATTTATAAGGCTATGATCACAGCTAAAATCTCCTAAAGAGGGGCACATGTGGCAGGTAAATAATGGTCTTCATAAAAACTTTATAGCACACAGATGAAACAACATAAATCTTTCATAAACGCTGGGGCCTCTTGATATTCAAAGCAGGAATTGCTCTAAGAAAATATTAAAAACCATAACCAAATTATTACATATATAGAACATTAGCAACTGTTGAAATGCAAACATAATATAGACTGTTGGATTTAGCCTAGCAATAACACAATTGATGTGCATCTCTACCATTATGTGCACTAGTTATGTCAAACCAAATACCCAGTTCTTTTGAACAACTTTGTTACCTGGTAAAAACAAAATCATTCTGCATTTATATTCAAATTATCCCTTATTGCTTTATTCTGGTCAGTCATGTATAGGCATTTAGGTAATAGATCTTGCATTTACTTTTTCAGCATTTAGTAGACGCTATTATCCAAAACCACTTACATGCACAATGCAAAACCATTTTTGATCAATCAAGGCTTAGGAGCCTTGCTCAGGGGTCCAACAATGGTGACTTGGTGGTAGTCAGACTTGGTGCAGTAGACTGAAGTTTGTGACTTGCAGTATACTGAAGTAAGTGAGAAGTTGGTGACTTTCTGGTATCTAGTCCAGTACCTTACCTACTAATCCATTAGTGTTATATTTATTTAATCTATCTATAGGTATTTTTAAAAAGGGTAAAGAAAGTCAAAATTTACAAGTATGCCACCATACAAACTTGGTTATTTATGTATAATGAACAGATTTTTACTTTAAACATAGACCTGGTTGAGACAAGTTTTTAGTGGATAAACATGTACTTAAATAATTAGTTACATAGTTTGTGTTATGTTTTAGTACTTAATTCACTAGTTACATAGTTTGTGTTATGATGACAGAAATAGAGTTACCAATTGTATTAAATAAATAATAAATGAGAATAGCAAATGGGATTAATGGAACTAGCTTCACCACAAGGCCAGATGAAAGCAAAATGCAAGGCAAAAAACAGACTACAAGCATCCCACATGAGAAGTTGGAGAAGAGATGGACAAAAGATGTTGCCTTACGCAGATCACCCCATGAACCCCACCAAATAGAAAAGGCAAAACACAAATAAATGTTGTGTGATGACAGAAATATGTATTATTAGTGGTCCCTACTGGCACTAAATTATCTCCAAGCCTCTTAGTTTGAATAGTGGCCTGCTACACTGTTAGCGACAGATTACTTTTCTTCATCAGCAAAATCTAAATCCCAGCAGTGCAGCTGATTGCTCAACAAAATCCCCCAAAAAAGTGTGACGTGCAGAATACCAGGTCTAATAGCAATAAATTGGCTCTGTGACAATCTGTAATGCACATGATGCTTGAACTAAAGTTCCATACTATTGCATCACGGGGGACCCTTACATTGTGTATAATTTATTGAACACCTGGTTGCTTACATGTGTATTAGCAACTCTCATAATGCTGTCATTACTGAGTCAGCACCATGGCCAGCAACTACAAGAGCATTTTCAACATTACACAGTAAACCGGTTTTCCAACAAAAGCGTACAAAAAGTTTCTTACTCTTGCTTTGCAGCGCATTGACACGTCATCTAAAGTTTTTTTAGAAATAAGATTTAAAGCTAATGATATGAGCCTGGGCAGGAAACAATGTTCATGCATTACCAACAATAGTCTGGCCTTAACTGACTGGAAATATTACTGGCACAAAGTACTAGTGGTATAAAATATTTTTAATAGGCAGAACACTAACCTTTTGTTTAGATATTAAACAAAATACAAATGTTGTATGTCTATGTCTGTAGTTCATTTTTCCCTGCTTCCTTGGGAGTGTAATATCCTCCAAAAATGCAGGACCTTTGTTTGATTTGCTTGCAAAATGGTTAGTTTTACTTGTAATTGGCCACATGGGTAAACAAGAGAGTACAAAGTTTATAGATTTACAAAAACATGCTGGTGGGTAAACTAGCTACATGAGATAATGTTTGAGGCTAAGCTATTCTTTAGCCCACTGTGAAAAGATTTATGTTAGGATCAGTTTAAGGTTGCCAGAGCCTTACCTCCCGGATATGGCACTCAGCCAGATATCTTGGCATTTGTATGATAGTGCATAATATTCTTATATAATTCATATAATATATAATTCATTTGCTGTCTGTTTTTGAAGTTTATATTTATATTACCTTTTAATATACAGTCTTTGCCAAACGAAAACATACCACCCATTTTAATTTACTTTTATCATACACAAAACACCAGAGCAGCAGCAATTACACCGAAAATTGTTTAAAAGCATTTACTGTGTTCAGAAACATAGGATGGTGACTACCTAGGCAGCACTTTACCCTTATCCTAGAGAGAGAGAGAGGGGGAGAGGTTCTTATTATTATTACATGCCTAGTAAGTCATCATAACACAATTAATTTATTATTCAGCGCTAAACAAGTCAGTATCAGATGCTCACTGATTCAGTAAGGCAATATCAGAATTCATAGTGGAAAGACTTCTCACTATGACAAAACAATAAGAATGACTGCCAATATGGGGCACAATATGTGTTCTTAACTTACATAAATTATGTTGTTATTGTCTTTTTAATTATTGTTAAACTATATAAAGTTGGACAGAAGCATTTTCTTGCTAATTCAAGTGTGTCTGTAAAGATAAAAACATTCAGTACATGTGAATGTACTGTATATATATATATATATTAAAATCATGCCCTAAGGCCAGTGTGAAGCCTTTACTTTACTTTATAGTAGAGTATAGTTTAGTATGTGAGCAACATGTGTAATTGTTGATCCATGTTGTTAGATGTTTTTAATCAGTGCAATACTGCCACTTCAGGGATATCAAGCCTCTCTGTAGAGCAGTTACGCTTCTTCTGACTAAGCTTGCTGATTAAGCAGAATGTCAGGACCTTCCTATTTCTAAAAAGTTCATCAGATTAAAAAAGAAACACATGAAATAATGTAGGATTAATTATTCATAAGTGCCACAGTAAAACCCATTCAGGACCTTTGCTTCTTAATAATTAATTCCAGCAATTAGGCATCTAACTGTGCACTGAGTGTTAGGGCTCATGCAATATTCATAACAATTCATAATTATGTAGAACACTTCTTATAAAAAAAGTTCTATCCACAGCAAGACTGTCAGTATAAAGACATTTTTATTTGGTTTATAACAACATTTTGACTCCTCTCTCTGTGGTCTCATGTAATTTCTGTAGAATAAAGGAGAATATGCATTTGGGATGCTTCTAAAGCTTTAGAGATTAAAAAATAAAGTGCATGGTATGCACAAAAGACAATTCTGTAATAATACTAAGTTTAAATATTAAGTTTATAAACAGTTGAAACAAAAATAATTATGTAATTAGTGTTCTAGTGCTACACTGGGTATTGTGTATTAAGTAATACACTTAAAACAAGTATCAAAATTGTTGATAAAGTTTTGAGAAAACAAATAATATTAGTTTTGTTTTCATTTTATAAAAGTTGGCTGTGAACAGAACAAATTGCTAATCAAAAAACTAGTAGAATAAAGCATGTGTGTGGCTATTTTTTATGGACATTAGATCAAACGGACCACAATTTCAACAGTAACCAAATATAAAATAATAAATATTAGATTTTAAAATGTAGTTAAACAAATATAAAAAGAAAAGGCTTTTGCATTAATAAGACTTAAAGACACAAATTGATGAGATTTCTGTCTATTTTTGCTTGTTACCATTATTTGATATGATTATCGAATTCTAATTGTCAGATTCTTTTTTCACTCTTTCAAAGGAGACACATCTGGACTGCAGGCATTTCTCTCAAGCATATGTGTCTCTGAAACTATACTGTTATACTGTATAAATAATGAGCCCTACTGAAGTAATCATAGACTTTCTGGGAAAGGCCCTGCTGGCTGTATGTGTCTTTTTAGAATCCTAGTCTACCTGTATAGTCTTATCTATGCATGGACACAACTCAAAAGAAGCTTTATTGGCATTTTCAAAGCTGAATTGCAGAGAACACACAAAATTAATTATATAAATAAATAACAAATATGTTAAACTTACAGATACAATGAATATTATACAATTAAAATACAGTTATAACATAAAGCATAGGTCTTGAGAGAGGTAAAGTTGGGGATAGTGTGATTGAATTGGGGAACAATTGGGACACGCATATCATGACAGATGTTGCCATTTCCACCTTTTGCTGATAACAGTCCGAGCTCATCTGACCACATCCCCCGTATCCACTACCTTGTGGCTCTAAGATAAGCCTAGCCCAAAAGACCTGTAGGCGTTCCTGCATAGACTTGATTTATGGCTTTTTATTAGTGTAACAGAGTTTCAGCTTCATTGTTTTTGGTTTATATACAAATATAAATATCTGTTCTTTTGCACAATTTAGCAGTTAAATTGTATAATATAGTATAGCAGTACTGACTACAGAGGCTAATATTATGTAACCATATTAGCTAAACAAACCTCCCAGAAATGTTATGCATTGTTTCAGCATAATTCAACATATTATTATTTACAATCCTAGTTGTTGTTTAGTGTCACATGAAAAATAATTATCGCAATAATATTGCTATAGAGAAAGACATTTATCCAAGTAAATGCTGTCATCTAGACAACAATCTTTTCTATAGTAGTCCACTACAATTTGTGGTACGACAATACAACAATGACTGGATTTTGATGCCCTGATTTTGTTCTGCTTTATAGACAAAAATGCAGGTGCTAGACTGGGCGCTCAACAGCTTAGATTTGTTTTCTTTTTGTAAAATTACATTTTGTACTGGCAAAGGTAAAAAGTAATGACTTCTATGGTGTTACTTATTTAACTAGTTAATTTGTATCTTAATATTAACTCTGAGACAGAATGGAAAATGCAACAAAAAACAAACTTTTTTTACTTTATGTTTACTTTTATCTGATTGCAGATATATATATTCGTTTTACTTGATCCTCCATTCAGAACTTGAGGAAGATAAAGATCAATATTCTTCTTTATAAATGCTTCTAAATGGAACTAGCATTTATTGTCTTTTAGAAATTCTGAGTCACTTTCTGTCTGTAAAAAAATACTAAAAACTTACCTCTTTACAAATAACTTAACATAATTTTTAAGCCTAAATGAACACAAGAGTTTTCAACATTTAAAGTAGAAAAAACTGTACAAATCCACAAACGGCTGTGGAAGAAAAGAGTGTGGGTACTAGACTGATCTGACTGTTGTCCTGACCAGTCACCAGTAACATTTCGAAAAAGAAGCCGTGTTTGGCATGGTAGCTTATTGGTTATCACTGTCACCTCACACGTAGACGACCTGGGTTCAATTCCCAGGCCAACACAAAAGCTTTTTGTGTGGAATTTGCATGTTCCCCACGGGGACGTGCGGGTTTTTAAGTCTTCTAAAAAATACTTTAAATCATATTTGTAATTAAAAGCCAGATTTAAGAGCCTTTGTGAAAGATTGTAGCATCACATTCAAATCAGTAGCCAAGATTACACAAATTCTCATTATTATGTTGTGGTGGATGTTTTAAACAAATGTTTTGAATGATTGTATCTCTAGTCAAAACAATAACAGGAAAATTAGCCCTAATGCCCTTTAATTAGCTCCTTCAGCATTTCAACTGTTTTTGTCAAAGTAAACCAATATTGATTACACAGATCATCAAGCAGCTAAATGATTTGTAAATTACTGTATATCCTTAATGCTTTTGCATATAGTACATAGAGGACTTGAAGGCTAGGTCCTGAAGAACAGAAAACAGCCAAAACAATAATTTCCTTACAAAAGAAAGTATTCTTGGTGCTACTGGAATAATACTGCTACTGAATAAAGGTGGTGCTGTACTTTATTTATTAATTTATGGTGCTGTTACAGCTTTTACTACATTTGAAAGTAGGCAAGAAGCATAAACAAATATGCAACAGGCAAAATTCTACTTTGCAATATTTCAAGTTAACCTATGTAATGAGCACATCTGTTTATTAATGAGATAATGACACCAAAAAAATATATAGTTATCTTTTAAAAGCATGTTAATTAATTCTTAAATCATAAAAGTTTACATACAATACATCTAACAATTAATTTGTAACTTGTGTTAAAATTTTTCCTTTATTTTTTTTTTATGTAACTCATTTTAATGTATAAAGCGCATAATATTTCACAAAATGAGCAGAACTTTGTCCCCAATCAAACCCCTAAGGAAACATGGATGAAAAAAATCACTCCGGGGATCATTCTGACTGCCAGAGGGAGGCTGGAATACTGATTTTTTTGGTAAAAACACATTCCTGATACAGCATGCTGTTAAAGGCTTAGGCTGTTATAAATTTACCTTGGTAAAACAAGCACAAACTAGATTATTGTACCTGGTAGTACAATACTAAATGTGGTTTTCTATAAAAAACCAACTGTGCCGTGATTTATGTATGTGCAACTGACTTTACACATTTGTCATGAAGGAGAAAGAACTATCCAAAATACAGAACAATTCCAAGTCTAATTTGCCATTGCAGCAAGGTTCACAATAGCCATCAGCCATCATAAAGTCTACAAATTGCATACTTCAACCCTTCTAGGTGCGTGACAGCCCTAAAGTCCATCCAATTGAGGTGCAATATGAAGGAGGATGAAGGAAATATAGCTAATAGACTCTAAAATACCAAAAAATCAAGCCAGACCGAGCAGCATGCTGTGAGCCTTATACGGAGGACCCTGAACAGTGGGGGCTGGGAATGTATTAGCATACATCATATGCCTTAGATTAGAGTGGCAATGTCCAGCCGGGTTGGTGGAACTGCCTCTCTTTTTCTTCCCATGTGGAATTCAGCACAGACGATATGCACAGGCAGAGCTAAAAACCTTCTTTGCTACCATGGTAGTAATCTGCTAGGACTAAATTGCTAATACGAGATGCAAAGCACATAACATCAGGGAGGGGAAAGGGTCTAATAGTAATGAGATAGAAAAGACTTGGAAACAGACTTTAATGAAGCAATCTGTGATACCTCAGATATAGTTTGTTATAAAAGAAACAATAAGTCAAGATTTTAAAGGTAGTAGGAGTGTTGATTCTGTTACTGTGAATCTGACACTCTGAATGTTTGCAGATGGCATGCATTTTTAGTCATTTCACAAATGCAGTTTGTTGCTTAACACAACAAAATAAAATGTGTCCCGAACCAATTTAATGTAACAAAAGTAATGGAAGTGCAATATACATTTAATAACAGGTTCCATTACCTATGGCAAAATCTGCAGCAAGCAAATGCTGTCTGTACAAAACGGTTCTGGGTTTGATCCCTAGCCTCATAGATTCTGCGTGTGGAGTCTGCATGTTCTCCCAGTGTCCATGTGGGTTTCCCATGGGAGCTTTGGGTTCCTTCCACAGTCTAAAAACTTGCAGTCAAATTAATTGGAGATACTAAATTGCCCAATAATGTTTGTGTGTTTATGTGCACTTTGATAAACTGTTGCCCATCCACGGTATTTCGATGCGTTTGGAAAACTAGGGTAGGGTTAGCCAGCCCCTCAGCACACACACACACACACACACACACACACAAACACAGAGAGAGAGAGAGAGAGAGAGAGAGAGCGACAGAGAGAGAGAGAGAGAGAGAGAGAGAGAGAGAGAGAGAGAGAGAGAGAGAGAGAGAGAGAGAGACTACTGTATCCCGTTGGTAATATTGTTAAACAATATTAACTCAGCTTCAGCATGTGAGCAGGATGTCCTTTTTTATTTCTTTAAATCATTCATGAGGTATTGTTTTGCAAGGAACCCCATCCTACCTGGCCGCTTATGATTTTACACAAAAGTAGTCTATTTGTATTTTGTCAAAAATATTATATACTCATACTCCCAGTGCATTTGGGGGACATCATGAAGGTTTTATTATTAGTGTCAGATAAACAGTAATGCTTCTCTTAGTAAGATTACTTTTCGACTTAAGACTGTTCCTGTTTTTACCATCTTTAAAAGTCTTTTTTGACAGACTCAAGATTCCTAAGAAGAGGTTGATGGTTCATTGTTCAAGCCTAGTACCTTTTGAGTAACTGATTTATCTTATGCTATTTGTTTTATCACCAATCACTATACATGGTTTACAAGGATTTGGGTAACGTTCATGATATATTTATTACCCAAGTTCCATTAGATGTTTAAACACAGTCCTAAATAATTTTGTTTCCTGAACTCAGCTCTGTTGCATGTTTTTGGACTGTGGGAGGAGTTGCATAATGTTTATTTTTTAAATAGTTTTATGAAATGTTATTTTCACTGAAGTTCGTATGAACAGCAGGACGATTACTTTTCACAGCTTTATGTAAAGACCCATTTATGTGTTATCAAACATCCAATGCCTGACAAAAAGCAGTCATTCCAATTTGTCCTCTAGACAAACCCAGCTGTAGCACAGACCAAAGACATCTGTGATTAAATATGCATCCAGATGGTATCTATAATAAATTAAGGCTTTTTTCACTAGATGACATTCTGGAAACATGCAAGGTAGTTTAGAGTATTTTAGGCCAAGCCTTCCACTCACTCGTATCGTGGTGAATGAGCAGAGATTTTCAATTTCATCTGCCTATGCTTCAATAAATGTGATATACATGACTAATTTACACACAGCTTATATGGTTTCTGCATATTTTGTCATGCAGTATTTGTGATCATACAGTAGACTGTAATGTAGTAATTTAGACATAAATGTAATCAATATTTACTTTAAACAGCCACTGACGCTGTATCTTTTATTTACAAAACAGTATTGTTTTGCATATTTTATACCTACTTCAAAAATGGTCGCACTAAAGCACTCTACGATATTTCATTATATTTTTTAAATAAATAATAAAAGGCAAACTTTGTCACATTTTGTTTTAAATTTTATTGTTGTTAGGATCAGAAAGACCCCAATGTCGTGACATCACCATTATGAACCCAGGATAACATCTGAACATTCTTACTAAGAATATTAAAATTCATATTATTTATTATTCAGTAAGGTAATGATTTACTCTGTTCACGTAAATAATATATATTCTGTATTTGATTTGTATGCATATATGTATGGTATGTATGACATCGGGGCTCATGTGATTTTTTATATAATAATGAAATGTATTTGTTGCAAGTTATAATGCTGTTTTATTCTAATCTATGTTATTTGTTTAGCAAGATTTGACAAAATTAAATGAGCGTGTGTGTGTGTGTGTGTGTGTGTGTGTGTGCGTGCGTGCGTGCGTGCGTGCGTGCGTGCGTGCGTGTGTGTGTGTG
>JAOUQU010000002.1:1938996-1952980 GCA_028566735.1 Ammoglanis amapaensis
CAACTTCCAGACAAGTTGGGATATGTGAAGAGAAACATTTCATTGTACTGTACATCTGTATATGTGTAATGACAAAAACAATTGAATTTGAATTTTTGAGTAAATAATACTGTGTATATTTATTTTTTCTTCATGGCACCCGTTATGGGCTGGAATATTTTAGGCAACAATCAGAATCAGTTTTATTGGAGAATTTTATTTACACATACAAATAATTTGTCTCTCTAGGATAAACAACAATCCGATACTTTATACAATTTAAAGAAAATATACAATGTAATACATACAAGCAATAGTATGCACAGAATATGTAGACAATACAACGACACATTCTATACATTGTGCATAACAGTAATTCACAAAATACCAAAATATGCAACAGTAAACAGATTAAATAATATTTACCACTATTGGCTCCATCAGTGTAAACATGTATGATAACAGTGTAATATTGCAGTAGTTGAATAATGAGAGTGATAATGTTATAGTGGTGTGGCCTGTTCTTGTGTTTTATGATTTTTTGATCCTTGTAGAGTCCTGAATGGAAGGCAGAGAGGCTCCAGTGATTTTTACAGCCATCCTCACAGTTCACTAAAGTCTGTTCCTGTCCTGTGTAGTAGCAGCTCCAAGCAAACAAGACTTTCAAGTGTTTGAAACAGGAAAAAATGAGTGAGCCATAGGGCTAAAACGTCATGGTTAGCATCTTCAATACTGCAGCTTTTGTTGGGTGTTCCTAGTCTGCAGGGAAACACTATGGGCAGCCAAAGCTAACTGATGCACACGGGTAGCAAAGTGTAGCAAAGACTGACCTGTGTGGTCCAATCCATCAGCCGAGCTATTGTAGCCTAAAGAGCTGAAATAGTCAATGCTGGCTCTGATGGAATGGTCTCAATCAAGGTCGTTGTACTGTTCTTCCAACAAAAAGAGATTAACACAATATTAGAAAAGTGCTCAAACAATTGACCATAAGCTTGAAGGACATCCATTTCATATCCATCCATCCTTCATCTAGTTTGACACACACTTGGTGGATACCCTCAACACCCGAACAGGTCAGCACTCTGTTGCAAGGTACACACAGAGGACAATGTAAGCATCTCCATTGATTAACCTGACTGCATGCCTTTGGACTGTAGGAGGAAACCAGAGCACCCGGAAAAAACTCACAGAGAGAAGAAGCAAACTCCACATGAAAATCCCTGGATTGCCCTTCCTGGGAATTGACCCCAGGACTTCTGACTTCTGAGGAGACAATGCCAACCACTTGGCAACCATCCCACCAATTTCAAATCCTTACGCATTAAAGTAAAATTTGTGATTATCAGTAACAAAAAGAATTGTTGATACAACAATACTTTAAATTGAACACCTATAACAGAACAACAAGCTAGACACAGATCATGTGTATTTCATCATTGTTCCATCACCTTTCCAGTTAATCACACATTTAAAAAATGTGAAACTAATATTATTTGCTGCAGTTTTTCAAGCTGGGGTTATTTGCATAATTTATATATACAATTAGTCCTAGTAAATACAACAATTGAAGTACAGCAGTATCTAGTTTATGCTGGTCACTTTAACTAAACAACTGGTAAATATTAACAAATGTCATATATTAATCATAGATAATTTACTATTTGAAAAAGACGATTTTATCTGACTCCACTTCCAACTGTGAACAATATCATGGAAGAATTTTATGGCTAATGGCTTTGCTCAGGTTTCCAACATTGACATCTTTGATAAATTGACCAAATGGTGTAATGGAGAGTGCTTAAACCAGCAATCTTCCAAGTACTAATCCAATACTACTGACCTGTCACTGCCTGCTACTGCTTAAAATGGATAACTGAGGATCTGGTTTAATTCACAACCTCAGATCTACTGGCATTTAAAAAATGACAAATTATCAATATTTACCCTTTAAAGATATTGTTTACTTTAATTATACGGCAATATGCCCTGTGACATTCTTGCTGGCCGAAAAAAGCCTAGCTGGATGAGAAATGCCTCATCCGACACATATATGTTTAAATCATACAGTAGCAAAGCCTCCGGATTAAGGATGATTCGGCTGATGTAGCAGCTATAAACCCAGTGAGACTGGTGCCACCGTCAAGTCGGTGGTCTAACAGAGGTTAGGCTAAAGTATCAGACTGTGACAACACCCGAGCACTCCATTCCTTTTTTCTGTTTGTTTATTTATTAATTATTAGTTAATCATCAGTGTCATTATACTGTTAAATGCTCACTGTTTATTATTGTTTGGTACCTATATTTTTTGTTTATTGGTACTTTTTTATTGGTACTAGTTTACTTCAATTTTTTAAATGCCCATTTTATTTACAAGAACAAATAAAATGATGTAAAACAGTTCATTAAATGTATTATGCATTACAGCAATTTTTCTAAGTTCAGGGTGCAGTAATGCAATACTTTATTAAACTGCTAATTCATGTTCTCTCAAGAGTGATATAGAGTTCAAAATAATTGACCATGTCTCTATATTTACCTGCATATGGTACATATGGAAAGTGTTTAAACATTCAGAACATCTAGTTATCTCGAAAACATTCCAATCTTAATAAAACTGATGTGTTACATCAAATTTACATATTTTTGGTGATGGCATTAGAATACTATGTTGTCAAAATGCATCTCGAATGCAAGTGACTATAGAAAAGTACTCTTGCGTGCACAAATAAAGTTAAAGTTTAGATTTTTTAAAGAACTTTTAAAGCACAGTGTAAAGCGTGTTTTTTCTCACTCCCTTTTACATTTCCTATTGACCTCAATATTTCACAAACTGAAAAGCTTCATGGCTCCCAGTGACTGATGTTGTATTGAATTTGTGTGGTTCTAATACATTTGTGGCACAAGCTATCAATCACCAGAGAGCTCAGCAAACTGATCATTTATTAATGAAAGCTAGCAGCTATGAATTTCTAAATGCATTCATCTTATTTATCATTGCAGATCAAACTCTGAGAGTCTAAAAAGGTTTAAAGAAGAGGCAGTTGGAGGGATCAACTTAGTTGTAGGCAGTATTAATGAAAAGAAAATAACTAGGAGACTCAAATGTAGAGAAGAAGAGTGTCCTCAGTGGGGAGAGGAGTTGTCGCAAGAGTGATGCTTTGACAGCAGGTTGCATGTCTGCATTACTGCCCCACAAAAGGCAATTTTCCTCCAACTGGCAGTGCATTTCTACCATAGGTAGCTAGATGAGCTGTTTTTGTCCCGAGTGAGAGGAAGAGAAGTTTAATGTGCTTTTTTTTACTGCAGCTTGGCAGTCGGCTCTGCGAAGAGGCTGCTCAGGGGCACTTCACTGATCTCCGGCTTGCACTGGAATGCACTCCAGGCTGTAGAGTTTGCAGGCCCACTAACACAGGGTCTGGGGAATAGCTGAATATTTTGTACAGTGCCATGATTTGCAACAAAATAAAAACAAGCATCCAACATTTTTATCAGGTTCATCTGAGTTTACTATCAAACGATGTATAGCAGTTAAAGTGTACCACTAGTAAATCCTTAACTGATTTATATAAACAGTGCTTATATATCTTCAGGAAAATGACGAAAATAAGAGCACATATGGTCATAATGGTTGTGCAGCATCTACAATGTTAACTCCACTAATGCCAACTTCACACTACATGATTTTTGAGGTGGACAGATCGCTGTCGCTGTACAGTTCACACTACACAGTTAATCAGTCATAGCGAGTCGCATACGAAACATCTTTTATCAGAATGAATTGCAGATGATTCGGTCTGGTCACAAACACACACAAAAAATGACAGATTATAAAGAGTTATTGATACTATGCCTAAAAATGCACTTAACAAAACCTACTGTTTAAATTTGTTTGGCTGGGTTTTTTTAAATTGTAGAATTTAGAATACGCTTTTTACACACGTAGCTAAAATTTGACAGCATTCAACCCAATCGGTGCAGTAAAAGATACTTTAACACACAGTAATGAACAAACACTAGGAAGCAACAGTGAAAACATGTTTGCCATTGCAGTGGGCAGCTCTTGCCACGGTACCTGGGCTAAAAAAATATTCTGGTGCTTATAACGTTATGATGAAAAAAAACATCTCGATCACACTGAAATGAAAGAAAAAATGCATAAAGCTAAAGATTTTACTATTTCTCCATGACCTGATGTAATTGTAGTTTCTATTGATAAAACTGAATCTATTTTATAATGATAGAAAATAAGATCCTAACCCCAATTACACCCAAACCACAAGTGTTAAGATAAAAAAGACATTTTAAAACAGTGTTTACAAGTCCGATTTCCAATTATAAAATCACAAATTTCACCATTTATCATGTTAGAAATCAAATCTTTTAATAAATCTAATTCTAAAACCTCAGCGTATGAGTGATTGTTTACTGTAATCGCAGTCAAATCAATTTTTTACATTTTTTTTCACTTTGGCACTCTTTATCTCATAATTAGATCTGACAATTTTAGCCGGGGTCACATAAGATAACATTTTATAACTTTAATTTAATTACAACTCCTTCTCCTGGATTCCAGTCATTATGTATCTTGGATTCATCACAACTGCAATTTGTTTGTAATACCACATCGTGATATTGAATACAAAGACTACCCAAGAAGGATGGGCCCTGTTGAGTCTGGTTTCTCTCAAGGTTTCTTCCTGTGATTTTGAGGGAGTTTTTCCTTGCCACAGTATAAAAATAAAGTTGACTTGACTTGAGCAAGCTTACAGATCAACAGACATTCAGATTAAGAAACGATTTTTAGGGCATAAACCATGTAGTGTCAACTTACTATTATAATAATGTTCTATTTTGGTTTCTTCCACAGTATAAATCAATTATTTTCAATTTTTTATCTTTTATAAAATATCTAATCTAAAGAGATTTAAAGTTCAAATTATCTAAACCCCATTAATCTAATACCATGATTTTAGTTCTGCAGATAAATGTCTAAAAGCAAGTGTGAACTAGGTTCTGTGATAGAAACATGGCATACAGGAACCTCCTGCTGTACTACTGAGCCACTCCCTCTGCTTGGGCACAACAAGCCTGGCAGGCAGCAGCTGGGTGGGCGTCAACACATATCCCCCACGAGAAGCTACATCCCACACACAAGACTGCGCTTAGAATGGCAGCTACTGTGAAAAGGACAAGTTAGGGGGCACAAGCTGGTATTGCCAGTTGAGCTCTGCCCTCGATGACCTAATGTCAAATCCTTACTGCTGAAGTACTAAACGCTTATCTACGGTCAGTCTGATTCCACTTTGCTTTTACCATAAGTGAACCTTCTTTTACAGCACATTAAATCATTTGTTATACCAACAGGTAAGTGCAAGATGCCAATGCAATGGAGCTTTTATCATTTGCCACAAAGCCATGGCAACTGAACTCCTTATAGCACCATTTAAATGTTCTGAAATACCCTAATTAGATAACCGGACATCCTGTAGGACTGTGAGGTTTGTGTTTTAAATGCACTGCATTAATGATTTTAAGAAATTGGAGTGAATCATTTTAGTGATTTTTTTTTCTGGCCAACTGTTAACAACAGGTTTAATACAGCTCAAAAACATGACATCATCCTATGTAGTAAGAGGCTAGAGGAAGAGAGAAAAGTGCTATTTTTGGCGTGGTGAACAAGAGGAATAAATGAGACTTTGTCTCCCTCCTGTGGTTTGCAGAGCAATGACAGTCTGTATGCGTTGCGTTACTGTTGCACTGGTGTTACTGGAATCCTAATCTGGGCTTTGCACGGATTTAGTAGTGGGGTGTCTCGTTGTCCCCCTTTATGTAGTATTTTAAACTTCTTCTGTTTGTGCTAGTCTCTGAAATCTTATCTCAAATAACTGGTCCATAGTACTAAAAGGTTGGTGACCACTGCTGTTAATTTTGGAAAAACAATGCTAAATTAGCCTGTTTAAACATGGTCACTGATTACACATATGTAAATAGTAATCAGGGTTACCCAAAGAATACAGTTTAAATAAAACCAAGATTGTCAAGTTATCAGCAGGAACAACTACATTCTTCTCTACAGTATGAATTTGTAAACAACAGTAAACAGTAAGCAAAGAAAACAGTAAAGTAGGTGTTAAAAACAGATGACATAAAAGTTTGATTGCTAAAAAAGAAGGGGGGACTCAAAGGGATGAAATGAAGGTAGACGAAAATGTTGAGTGATTGTAGGTAAATATGAACATATTATATATCTAAACGTTTATGGTTAATGACAGTTTAATGAGACTTTGATGGCTCTTCTATCTTCATTCTATGAAAGATAATTTGCCACTTTCTTCAAATTATTTCCTCCTCTCAATCAAGTTGATGATGCATGCGAAGTCAATTAGAGAACAACACCTATGCAGCAGCTATAAGAACCACCTGACTATAACATTAATTGGCAGACCCAAAGCCACCATTTTTCTCACTTACCATAAACAGATGTCACATACTCCTCCTCAGAGATGTCCCATAACCCAAACAGCTGATGTAGCAGAATTTCTCCAACTTTTATTTGTAAGGTCTTGTGTTAGTTTATACTGTAGTAAAGCACAAAGTGCACACTTCCACCCACAACTCTATCACAAACCAATTTATCCTCATTGTGTGGGAGTAAGAGAGGATTTTGGTGGGCTCCCTTGGCAAGAGTGCTCGGCCCATAAGGCTGGTTGCACTTGATCAAGTGGCGCTTGCTCTGTGCTTTGGGATTGCACGATCGAGATGGAGCTGAGAAGAACTCAATGCCTTATAGAGACAATGATTGATGAAAGGAATCTCCCTCCTCGCAACTCCCACTGCTAGAGGATTGGACTGATTGGAGATGTTATTGAGATTCTGTAAGAGCAATGTGTCACGCTACTAACTGATGCTCCACACATGAACAGAAAAGAATTAAAAGCTTGTCAACGTAGAATTTTTAATGGAACTTGTATTTTAAAAAAAGATTATCTACCTATAGAAAAAATATTATTTAGATATACAAAAGATCTATCTATCTTTTTTTCTTAAAAACGATTCTGGAACAAGAGCACCTATTTATTAATGTGATTGCAAATTGGCAATCAAACTATTGTTATTTATTAGTCATATTATTATTATTATTCAGACAAGGTCTTGTTTTGCCTTCTTCTCCAGCAATTTTTGGATATTTCAACTACATTCCACCCCTAAAACATCTGGCCCAAACAGAAATATATTGCTTGTATAAGGTATTGAACCGTCTGCCACACCCTTTTTTCGGGCAATTTTTATCCCATAGACTTCCATACCATTGTTGTTCGTTTTTTTTTGTTTGTTTGTTTGTTTGTTTTTCAAGATCCAACTCCAAATCATCCAAGCCAGCCATAAACAGGTGAGTTGTAAAATGTTTTAGGAGTGGCACATCCGGTGACCCATCATGCCGAGCTTTGTAGCTTGTTACTGATCCACATAATTTCTCAGCGATGTCTTTTTTATGAAATAGATCGCCAGGTCAACCCACAGCACTTCAGTGAGCTGTGTATCTATGGGACAATTCTGCATCTCCATTTAAAAAATTGAAATATTATTGGACGGTGAGAGGAAACAGTGAGTATATTAGCCTGGCACGATGGGTCAGTTAGCCATTAGAAACACTTTAAATTCCACAGAATTGGGTGTTCAGTAACTGCCTTGCACATCCCACTCACTATCAGGCATTAACTAGATATATGGGAGCAATCGCCTTACTAAACAGCAGAACCCATCTATGCTTAGCCCATTCTAACATAATTATTATATTAAAAAAACATATATAATTTTTATAATACTATACAAAATTGTTTATTATATATAATTCATACATTTATTATATATTAAGTGGATCTAAAACTGTCAGCACATGCTCCCGTGCTTCATTTCATGCTTCCATGATTTCCTGTGTAAGAATTTACTGCCATTTTGGCAACAAATAAAAAACATTCATCAAATGTTTCCTTGATAATTAGTGATGCTCAGTGGAGAGGTTTAACCAGAAAATAATGCTGATTTGCAGAATTTCATTTGCTATAAACAGTAGATTTGCCCAAGGGTTTGCCATCAAGCAGTTCCAGCTGGGAGACACAGAAATTAAACCTTACTTGATGGTGCATGGCTCATTAATGTTTTTCCTCTAGTGTGCCGGGACAATTATGTTGCTGTGAACTACGGGTCGAATCTGTGATGGAGACAAAATGAACAGCTCCCTGCTGAATGTCTAAGGGATGTATTACTCTGCCATTCATGGCAAGATCTGACATTTTTCCAACATATGTCCAAATTGTCATATGAAGTTGTAATGAGTTTATATGTGTTATAAACATTATGCAAATAAAAGGGTATTAAAGATGATCAGCAAAACTGTACCTTTAATCCCTCACAAAGACAATGATTATCAGCTACAAATGAACTAACTCAAATATTAAGACAAACATTGTCCATTATTTTGACCCAGAAAATAGACATATGAAAGAGAAATTATATTCATTTTAGTTTGTCTTTATATTTAAATTATCTTTATTTCAATGAAAGCAACATACCTGGGCAGATACATCCAGTTTATTTATTTTAAGCTAGTGTATTCCAAGTGAACCTATTACAATCTATTATTGAGCAAAATTTTGAACTCCCGCTTTGGCTTTCCCTAGTGAGTGTAAACAAAAAGATTTACATTACAAAAATGAAGAAAAAGAAATCACGCAAGGTATGTTAATTTTCATTTATTTACCCAGATGTCAGCAACAACCTTTTCAATGCACATATGCAAAGACATCAAACCATAATTGTTCATAAATAAAGTTTTGTGTAATAATGAAAAATGGCACAGGGATAAGAGTGGTGAACACATGAAGAAAGAGATGTGCTTATAGTTTTGAAAAGTCATAACACCAGCTGATATAATTATCATAAGATGCACTTGCACACTTTGAGATGTTTAAGTGTGTTTAAGAAACACATTAAACTCAGAACACTGAAACTGTGTCAAACGATGCACACTACACACACTAAACAGACACCGTTTTGCCTACATAATGGAAGGGGCCAGACTTTTGACCAGTGAACCATGGTTATTGCCGAATCAGAGTCAACTGCTTTTTATCAATGCAAATAGCATTAATTAAATAATTCATTACTAGGGGGTAAACAAAAACAATAAAAATTCATGATGTAAAAAAAGCTTGTGACAATTTTAGGCTCACTGAAAGATGATGATCAAAATCCATGACTTTTTCCAAAGTCCATTTGAGACAGTACCTTCTCATTAAAAAGGTGTGCACTAAAATGTTAGTGCGCATTACACACTAAATAAAGTGCACTTGTGTGAATGTACAATTTGGGACGCACCTTCAGCAAAAAAATTAATGTCAACTGATGGCCAACAAAACTGTGTCTCAATACCAAAAAAAATAAAAGAAATTAGGGAGATGGGAGAAATTAGTGAGCTCTCTGAAGGCCTTCACAAGCTTATTGTTGTGCCTTAGTGATGTACTGATGGCATTGGTTACAGAATAATTTATACTAATGAAGATTCCGTTGAGCACTGTTGGGGGTCTTAATCCAGAAATGGAAAGATCATTTCACCATAAACTGGCCAAAGGAGTGACAAGAGTTGGGCTTGAAGGGTTGGTTAAAAATCGAATGACAGTTGTCCAAGGAACTACAGATATCCCTGTAATCATCAGATTCAAATTATTAAATAAATAATGCACTCAACTATCTTGGCCTGTGCGCATGCTCACCACATCAACAAGTTAACAAGTCTACAAGACTCGTTCACATGTGCATGTCGTTTTATCACTACTTGGACACTTTGGATACTACATCATTTTATACTTCTTATTGTTTATTCTCCTGAGACCCAGACTTTTCCCTGGTGTGCATTTTTTTATTTCATCTAGCTATTTGTGATTAACAAGCATAAAAATTATTAACAAGCATAAAAATTATATTTTGTCTTTGTTTTTTTCTAAAAACGGCTGCATGTACAATGTCCTCATATGAAGACAGTAGGTCTAAAATAAAGAAACAATTGGCTAACAAAGAACACAACTGTTTGAAACTGTAAACAATAGATTACATAAACAAAAGTGCTAATGTTATTGTACCTAAAAAAGCAACTTTTGAAAATAATTTAATCAATTGAGTGTTATGTTGTCATATGACGACTAGGTGGTACGGGCAGTGTCTCCAAATGAGGCCAAACAGTAAACAATTTAAAAAAATTACGTAGACTGGTGCAGAGAACCAGAAATGTAATGTCCTCATATGAGGATGCAGGGTCGCTAGAGGTTAAAATGTATATATTTTTTATTTAATATTATTTTTATTTAACAAGCATTTGACAGAACATAGTTATTTTGCATTTAAAAATCTGTATTTTAAATTTAATTACATTACAATAAATAAAATCACAGCAAAATATGATTTACAAAATATATATTATATAAAAACTTTTAATACAATGTATATTTTGTAAATCTTTTTACTATGTCATGGTTGAGCAGTCATTAAAGCATCTCACTGCCTTTTGTACCACATATGATTTGTGACAGATAAACTTTGATTTGATTTGATACTTTGAGGAAAATATTCTGAGAAAATGCGACAAGCATTGACCTCTTTAAATGCCATAATAAACATAATGTTTGGAGATCAATTTTCCCCCAAAATCCATCACCATCAGTGAAGTTTGGAAGTGAGAACATCATTGCATGGGCCTGTTTTTAAGAAAACAGCAGTGGCACACTTAATATAATTGAAAGAAAAGAAAAATGAACTGCAACATTTTTGATAAAAATCTGCTGTCATCTACCATGATGATGAAGATAAATTGGGTGTGGGTATTTCAGCAAGACAACGATTCCAAACACACAGCAAAAGAAGCAATGAGTTTCAGAGAAAAAATTTTTAGCCGCATGAAGGGCCTGCTTCATCTTTAATTTCTTTAATATCTTTAATTTCTACTAAGGATTTGATGACATTTAGACCTAGGATACGAGGACAGGGTATACTAGCATTGGTTCTTTAACTACGCATTGGTTAATTTGTAGGTGTGCTTGTGATTGTTGTTTTGCTATTAGATTCCTTTTCAAATTGTTCGGTTGTAAATAACAGTTTGCCTTATCAACAGTCAGATGTCTCTTTAGTAGGCACTTAAAGACAAATGATATCGTGTTTTTGAAAAAAGCAGAAATGACTTGTACTCAAGCTCTATATGGCAGCATAGAGTATCAAGCCTAAAACTTTAATGTTGCTTTCACCAATGTGCACAGTCCGCAGGCCATCAGCACTAACACATAATAGCATATGTTGCTCCAAAGTGGGTATGTAGCCTGCAGCATCAATGCTCTTTTCACAGATGTGCATTTTACTTAGGCAATTAACACTAACATCTGCCAAATATTTCAACGTGGTGTTGGTAACAGTTGCAATTATATTTTTTTGGTCTTAAAGATATTTTTTTATTATTGAAAATAATTTAAAGTTTAGACTCAAAGTAGCATGAGTACAGCAGTGCCAAGCAGTAGTGCCAAGCATTGATGCTGTTGCTCATGCTTTGTAGTGTATATTGATATTTTGTAAATCTAACAAGTACCCGGAGTACCCGAAGGAAACCCACGCTGACAGAGGGAGAACGTGCAAACTCTGCACAGAAAGCCCTCGGCCCGATTAAACCCGGGACTTCTTGCTGTGAGGCGACAGTGCTAACCATTTAGCCATTGTGCCGCCTTAACCACCACACATTACAATGGGTGGCAAGGTGGTTTAGTGGTTAGCACTGTTGCCTCATTGCAAGGAGTCCCGAGTTTGATTCTTGTGTTGGCCCAAAGTGTTTTCTGTGCAAAGTTTGCGTGTTCTCCCCATATCCATGTGGGTTTACTTTGTGTAATCCGGTTTCTTCTCACAGCCCTAAAATATGCACAAGGTTGATTAGAGATGTTAAATTGTCCTGAAGATACACAGTTGTCCAGGGTACTATGGGAAAGATTTGGTAACCTACTCCATAAAAACACTACAGAGCATCTCCAGGGAGACCAGTTGTGATCTGCAGAGAACCCAAGAGTGGGAAATAACTGGAAACGAGTCTAAAAATGTACAATTAATATAAGATTGCATCTCTATTTGATGACAACCAAAGTATCCATTCCTTACTATTGCTAGTATGGCTGCACAGACATGTCAGATATTCCCTACAGTCAAAAAATGTTATGCAGGTTTGTTGTTAGAATGTTTTAGCCCAAATTCCATTGAATAATTCAATTAACTTTTTTATTTTAAACATTTGGTAGAAGCTCTTATCCAGAGCAACTACGGAAGTGCTTTCATAGTAAAAAAAAAGGACCATATTATAGTTAAAGAAGACAATAGTTTAAAATCCAAAATCTTAAGAACATCCTGTTCTATTAATTGCTTTATAGGCAAACATCTGAGTTTTGAACTGAAATTGTGTAGCTACAAAAAGCCAGTGGAGAGAAAGCACAAGAAGGGTGATGTACCAGTAATTAGGTTGGTGAGTGGCTGCACTTTGGATGAGCTGCAATGGTTTAGTGGTGGACAAGGGAGCCTGGCCAGAAAAGATTTACAGTCGTCCAGCTGTAAGATTTAACAAGAATCTGAGTGACTTGAGTTGAGAGGAACAGCCTGAACTTCCTGATGTTGTAGAGAAGCTGCCATCATCTTGTCATGTTGGTTACATGAGAAGAGACAGTCAGCTGATTATCCAGGACAACACCAAGATTCTTACATTCTCCAACGATTGGTTCTGGGAATCATCAAGAGAGATGGCAAGATCTTGGATCTGAGTATGGTCTCCAGGCCATCCATCACCCTGTTGAGTTTAGTGCTGAGAGTAAATGTGAAGGAATTGCTGAAAGATCCAGTCAGTAATTGTGACTTAAAATGGCTGAGGTTAGGTGGGAAGGGAGGGAGTATTAGTTTAAATAAGGTGTGGTGGGCCTAAATCAATGAAACACTGATGACGGAAGGTGCCTCCCTCATAGCCCCTGTGAAGAGCTTGTAGCTTAATAGGTGGTTAATATTTGTAAAGGTAAGGGTATGTGTTTGTTTGTTTGTTTGTTTGTTAGATGGTTGATCTTTGTGTAGAATGAATGTTGCTGATGATGTGTTTGCTTGGGTTAATACATTCTGGCTGAGCCTCATGTGTAACTCCAGTTGTTAAGTGCAGGATTTTATCATCTTCCTGTATTTTATTTATGTTTTGGATGTGAAACATTATTGTTGTTCATTATTAAGCCTTTTGCATGTCACGTTTGAAGGCTACATTACCAAAGCCATTATGTCAGTATTCAAGAAATCCAAGTCTTCTTTCAATCCTTGCACATAGTACAGCCTAGTATAGAATTTGGTGGACTATTTACAACTAATATGACCATTGCTAATCATTGTTATTGGTTGTCAAAATGTGGAGATGGCTTAAATTTTGCCCCAATATTTATTCTCTAGAAAATGTGTCGATTGTTATAGATTATGATAGATATTGTCCCTTCAGCTATGTAGCTATAATTGTAACAAATCTCTCTGAGCATGCAAAGGCTTAACAATAACGTATTTTTGTTCAAATCAATCGATAAGGTTTTTTTTTCTTTTAAAAACCACGAAGAACAGTATGAAAAAACTTTAAAACTGACTTTACCTCAGTAGTATCAGTGCCTACAGAGAATTAGCCGAATTTAGGATTTCTGCATTGGTCATCAATTTATTCTCCACTTTTAACCATCATTATCTTTCAAAAGAACCTCTTATGGAAGACCGTGTTTTGTTTCTGGCATTTTTTGACATCATAACAAAACAATTTACGTTTAGTCACACAAATGAAGAATTCATGCTTGTTTGTAGTCTTGGTTTGGCTTAGTTTGGTTTATTACTAGCTTCACAATCTTGTGTAATATATATAATAATATATAAAATAATATATATAATATATATTTATATTATACATATATATGTGTAT
>JAOUQU010000002.1:1980175-1994850 GCA_028566735.1 Ammoglanis amapaensis
TAATCTGTCAAATTAAACCAAAGAGAAACTTCTTCGGTACTCACTCTGTTAGCGATTGTGATTGCACGATGGACAGCTTCTGCCTCCAGCTGAAAATAAACATTAAAATTGGTCACAACTATAACCAAATAAACAGCAAGCGCCTTACTACACAAAAATAGTTGAAAACGCTACACTAGAGGTCAAAACGTCTACACATGAACCTAGAATTTTATCAGCCAAACTGTACCTCCTCAGGTCTGCTAATCTCTATGCCCTCTGGTCCACTGATGCCCAGATCCAAAGCTTCTTTGGCACCCTAGAGCAAACAAAGCAAAAAATTAATAAATATTAATGATTAAAAAATATATGATAAAAAAAGAACTATTAAATGTGTGTCTACCTCAGCTACCAATTCTCCGTTCTCAGCATGCACACGGGCAATGGCTCCGATGTCCTTACAATGCTGCAAAGCCTGGAATAACTCGCAATCCTTCAGCATGTACATGTCCTTGTATGCCATGTACATCTGGAAGGAGTTCACGCCTTCTTCACGCACCAGAGTCTCCATCTCAGCTTTCACCTGTCATCAAAATTTGTTTTGGAACAAACACATGATTTCAAAATGAAATAAAAAGGTAGACATGATGTTCAGTAAAAGAAATAACCCAATGCTACAGACCCAACAATGAGTTTATTTTACAATTAAATAAAGGATGGTTCATATCAATAATTAGTAGTTTGAATGAACAGGGACGTAACTATTTACAAAGCATCATAAATAATTCATTCAGTTGCAGCTGTATTTACCGACCTTCTACCCCTAAAATAAGAGGACAATCATTGTTTAGATAAAAGTATTTCAATTTCATTTATTTTCCAAAAAGAAACAATAAAATAACATTTGTCAAAATTAGCTAAAACAGGTTAATGTTTCAAAAATGTAAAAAATCATTCTCATCATGAGAATCCCGTATCGTGAACCGCATCATATCATGGGTAAAGTATATTGTTACACACATATAATTTAATAATAGCAATAAAAAGGTTTGTAAATTAAATTTGGCTGGAAAATTCCAACCAGGTAACTCAACAAAAAGCGCCAGGCCAAAGAGGTGAAACACGCCCTGTTTAAAGTGACTACATTAACAATTAAATTACCAATGTAAATCATGGCTCATACACTGATTTGGAGTGAATCGTTAAAGTGAAGTTTGAATATATTATGAACTATTTTTGGCAGCAGTCTGTGGATCATACGCATCACTGAAACAACAACATATTATCCTCCAGCTGTCACAAACTGTGTTAATGAACTGTGCACCGCCACTTTTTTTTAGAAGGAATCTCCTGCTTTTTACAAAGACATGTGCCCTAAAATAATGTGAGTCAAATACTCATAAGACAAATTATTAGTAAAAAGAATATGGCCGTAATCAGAGTAATATAATCCTGCTGAGTTGCTGAGTTAATGTTCATTTAAGTAATCTGCTACCCCATCCTGATCTTGACCAGATTATATATGTGTATGTAAACAAACTTAATAATGTGCTTTTAAGTTCATCTTATTTCATTTTCATTTTCACCAACAAGGGATTAACTGTGTGTCATGTTTGTGTAGATGGCTGGCCAGACGATGTCAACGATGTGATTCAAACCTGCATTGGCGAGCTAACATAATAGACATTACTGTTATAGTTTGGTCTAGTGATTGGCCTACAATTTTGTAATCAAAAGGTTGCTGGTTCATGACCCGCTATTGCCAGTTTGAAAAAAAAAATCCTTTTTAACAAGCATGTGTTAAATAACACAAATGTGCAATACAATTTTCAAATAAAGTACCAGAACTGGATGTTGCTAAAATCCTTGTGAGATAAATCTACATACACATACATCAAACAACCACAATAATCCATGAAGAGACTTCAGTGGACTGTGTACCTTGGGGCTCCACCAAGTGACAGACACATGAAGAGCATAGTCACAGCAGGTCTTGGCATCAGCATGGGATCGGCATTTCTCATAGGCCTCCAGCAAGGACTCACTCTTCTCGGGCAGCACATGTCCGATCACCATTGTCGTACCTCCAGCCAGGGCAGCCTGGTAATTACAATACACACTAATGATCAGTTCATTTCTTTTACTGATATAGATTAGGTATCATTTCCTTATCGGAGCAGCAATTTAGATTTTTAAGTATGTGACTAAAGAAATAATTATCTAATGGTACAAGGGATCTTTAAAAAGTTTCCACACTATTATGCTTTGTTGAGAAACAATGAGGGCAAGACAAGTAATATCTGAGACAGTTTATAGTCTGGTATATAGTCTGGTTTATAGTCTTTATAATGTTGTATAAATCTCAATGCAATCACGAAATAGTAAACTACCCTGCTTGAACAATAAGATAGCTATAAAAAAGCTTTGACACATTTCTATGGTTCATTGGGATCTTCTTCCATCTGTCAGCTAGTACAATAAAATGGACCAGTGAGATTTTAGTCCCATTGTCTAGCAGCACAATGGTGTGACTGAGAGGCTAGTTCTCCCAGCTTCGAAGCAGCTCCCATGGTATCTATGGTAACAGGATCTGATCTGCATTTGTGTCTCTGCTTGTCTAGGATTGTGCTAGCATTGTGACGTTTTGGGGGTGAAGAATAAAACTTCCTTTGCCAGCGATGAACAAGCACAGTTCAGACAACAACTGCCCCATTTGTTATCTCAAACACTACAGTGCTTTAAGAGTTAGTTTGTTCATGAGCGTGCGTGTAGCCTGACAATGAAATCACCCAGAATCTGGCCTTTCAGGGTTTGCTAAGTGACCCATGGAATTGAATTAGGGCAGCCAACTACACATCCACATTCTTTATTTAAATTGTGACACTCCATATGTTATGCATTAATGAAAACATATATACGATGTATTTATGTGTGCATCCTTTTAGCTACTCCCGTTAGGAGTTGCCAAATCATATTGTGAGGCAAATTACTGATTTGGCATTGTTTTGTAAGCTGGATGCCCTTGCTGATGGAACCTTTCTATTCATCCAGGCAGTGTAATGGTTTGCACTTCATAGTGGCAACTCCACTTCAACTGTGTTCTAACACTTGTGTTCAGCACAAGTGTTAGAACACATATTGCCCTAAACTTAAACTCATTCATTCAAAACCATTCATGAAATTGATCTAGTTTAAAGTGTATAGCGGCAAATAGGAGTTAATATTAGAAAACAATATTTACGTCATAGTGTGGTCCAGGTTCTGAAAAATTCTCAAATTATTTTATGGACGTAATACGAGCACAAAGTAATTATGGAACAAAATTACTGGTCTGCTTTATTGATTTGCCATATAAATTTAGACTGGATGCACTTACTCATACTACTATCCCAATTTATCTGGGCTTGGAGCCAGCACTTGAAGCCAGCACTGTGCTGACTTATGCATCCAAGTGGCAAGGTATCTGTAGAACAATTCTCTCTTAACACAGACCAAATCCAGGCTTTTGTATCACAAGCTATGTTAGCATTCAATATCCTATGTGTATAGTGATCCAGTAAATATATTTTGGAGAGAAAAACTTTTAACTTTTAATTTCAAAAATTTTATTGTTGAACCCAGCCACTAGTCTTCTCACTTTCATCAGCATAGTTTAGAATAAGGAGATTTAAGGATAAGACTTTTGCTGTGTGCTCCCAGTAACTTGAGAGCTCCAGCCATGCCATGCAATTCGTGTAGAGTTCACTGGGATGTTAGAGGAACCCAGCAGATGGTGGGCCTCCCAAGTGTTCTGGAAAAAAAAATCAATTTGTGTTTTACTTTGGCTTCAGCCATCTACAGATGCACTAAGACATCTGGGCCGTATCCAGTTTCACAACAGTGTAATGAGACCTTACCAAAATCCCTGGTATACAAGTTAATGCATCGTTTCAAACAAATGTTAGAAATGTTGATAATATCTATCATAAAGAAATGTATTATCTGTATTATTTATATAAACAAAATATTAAATTATGAAAAAAATAATTTTACATAACTACTCTCCAGCTTTAGCAACATTACCACTCTCACATTACCTGTATCTCTGATAATCGTATTACAACAACCAATCAGAGGGTGATATGAATATGCTGCACATGAATCCTCTTGGGTCACAGCAGCACTTGCAGGAGCTTTCTATAAATTTCAATTTTTTTTCTAACTATAAACTACTAACTTTTTTAACTAATGTCAAATGGCAGATAATTTCAGTTAAAGTTAATTCTACATCCATAAAATACAAGTATTATTTTCATCCTTAATTTATCTACCATCACTTTCAATAGCTACATGCGTAGCATTCTCAACATTAAAATGACCATGGACTGTAGCATTACTGCTATAACTGTTGCAGAGTGCAGATGTTTTGTGCTTTTTCTAACATATGCAAAGCCTGCTCACCTACAACCAACAGATTGTACAGCAAAAATACAGCAGTCTAATGCACAAACTCACCAGGAGTTAAAGCTCTTATCGAGTAGAACGTTCATTTAAACAGGCACAACTGGCCATATCTCAATGAAGACAGGTAACTTAGCTTCAATAATGTTTCTGCAATTTAGCTGCCCAAATACTGGACTTTAAAGTATGTGTCAAGTGTGCGACTTATGGTATGAATGCCAACACAGATGTAGTAGTACAAGCAGCAACAACGTTGCAAGGTGCAACAACAATATATTTGGTGAAATCCTGTGGATAGTTGTTTTTTATGCAGTTTTATTATTTAGATAAAATTTTTTGTTTATAATATTTCGTACATTATTTCGTACATTATTTGTACAAAGTCAACAGAAAAAAAGAAGATACAAGGAAGGAGAATGCTATTTCGTATCAATGTATATGTTCCAGGTGCTGGGCGTATCCAACTCTTGCATTTAAGTGCTTCTATTAGAGGTTATATTCACATATAAAGATGTGCATTATTTATAATGTATATTGTTAAAGTTAAAATTACTATATGTGCAAAAAATGTTTGGATGATTCAATGGCAAAACAAAGCAAGTATCAGCTTTTTTTTATTCTTCACACAATCAATTAAACTGGTTGATCACTGGGAATCCGATTCCATTTGCTTTTGAAGATGACAAATTAAACAAATATATAAGTTATACATTTAAACTCTAAATGTGCCATTAAACTGATGATGAAAAAGTTGTACCTTGGTACCACTGTAAAAGTCATCAGCAGTGGTGGCATTCATGAAGCTTTCCTGGAGGTGCACACTTGTGTCGATGCCACCGGGCAGCACCAGCTTTCCTGTCGCATCTATCACTTTTGCTCCTCCTGGAATCATCAGCTCTTTGCCCACCTGCTGGATGATGCCATTCTCAATGTACACATCAGCCTCCTGGGTAAAATCATCGTTCACCACTTTGCCTCCCTTTATAAGGATGCGAACTGTTGCTGGACCAGAAGACATGATTCCACCTACAAATGTGTCACACAAAAACATTAGAACATCATTGCCTGCTTACTTACTTGTCGTAGAACAACCTGATTAATCTGCAAGTGTAATGCATTTGAATTCTACACAAATAAATGACAACTCTAATAAACTGATATCAGGACATAGCGTGCAAGCCACAAAAAACACTAGGTATAACAACATCCCGCCTGCCATGGACATGTGTACCAGTCCTGTCCGCTTGCCATGCAATTTATGGCTGGCATTAAAGGTATGGAATTGTCTCCTGAATCTATTTAAGTGTAAATCTACTTCGGGTGAAAGTGTTTTTATTTATCACTGTTTCTTCTTTGCAGATTTGCCAGCTCCTCTGTTGGCAAGTTGACTCTTTCTAAAACCGTGATGTCAGATTCATCCTGTCCTGGCACAGATGATGGTAGTCTTAATCTTTTCGGAGAAGTTTGAGCACAAGTGGTGTTGATTGCCCTTTCTACAGTGGGCCCCATATATGGATCCACACTGCAGGTTGTAGAGTCGCAGCTTGTCTCTGGCGTGTTCCAGGTTTATTTTCTTCCTGAAAATTTGTAATGGTTTACTAAAATTGAACTAGTTTTCAGTTGTTGTTTCTTTTATTTTGCCTATTTTTTTTTTCCATTTAGCCTTCTTAATCATTGACTTTTCTTGCAACAGCATTACACTATTGGTTAAGCATCCTGCATATTTGGTTCATTTTAAAATCTTCGGCAGTGTGACATGCCCCACCCTATCACACCAGGTCGAAAGCTTCACCAAGGTACACCACAGACATTTCGATTTACTTAAAAGTTCTGCTTACTAATAATGCTTGTGCTTTAAATATGGCACTGATACTTGGTATTGGTTCGCACATTTGTCTTCCATCCTTCCACGAGTGCCATCACTGAACTTATATTTAATTAATTAATTGGATGAAATGAAATGCTTTACATTTATGAAATGAAATAATTTACCAAGTACCAAGTAAATCTAATGTCAATTACTATCTAAAGCCCTTCAGTATATAATCGATAATAAAGAAAAGAACTGTTATAGACATAACTGACTAAAAACTGACTGTTTTTGTTCTCTGCCAATTGCCAACTATTTCTTTCCATGGCAGTGTAGCCCTGTGCCTCGAACATAATGTTTTTTATTCACTTTTTCCAGAAAACACTCAAATAACAGGTTTGGAAGGTAATTTATGAACACTGCCATTTCACTCTGAGCTGAATCATCAGGGTTTATATCCACAATGTACAATTACAGTTCAGACTGAAACTGGATGTTAAACTGACTTCACATGAACCTGATGTTTGTTCTGAGTTTTACTATAATCTGTCTGCTGCATGAGGCACTGCACTGCAGCGAATTAGTTAATGATGTTAACACAGCCAGGAATTTCTATCAATTTGACAACTATTACTATAAACATTTGATTAGTGAAATGCATGTTGTATATAAAAAGTTAAAATGGTCAGTGGTCATGTTGACTTGAGAACTGGTTTTAACTGGCATAATCTATTTCTTCAGATCATATGTGTACATTTGTGTTCTACAACTAAGTGTGATGGAGACCACATTTATTATTATTATAATTCATGTACTATGGTTTTGATGACACATATTATGGTTTTACACACGATTAGCCAGGAGTCATTTGTTCAAATTTCTAATTCTACTATCCACTTCACTGCATGTGCAACTCCACACAAAAAAGACCAAGACTAATCTAGCTGAGAATAAAATTCATAACATTCTTGCTGTGATCTACCAATGCTACCCGTATTATCATAACTATAATTATTTTGATAAAACAGCAGTAGCCTGGCATAGATAGTGTAGCTAGAGTGTAACTTCTATTTAATTATCATATTATCACAACTTTATTATGGTAATAGTTGCTGTGGCATCACTTTTTCTGGAAATACCTCTTTACAATAGCTGAGAATTGCAAAGAATGTACTCCAGACATGAAACTTTCATCATGCCCCTTCCTAGATATAGAAAATCAAGTTTGCAAAAAGATTAAACCTAAAGATTCCAACTATTAGTCCCAGTGGTAATGTGCTAGCATAATTATATCTCTTAGATGATGAACAAATGAGTATTCACAAATTATATGAAATACACAAATTATAAGCAGAAGACATATTGAATACAGATTTATGTAGGGTTTTTTAATGAACAATATTCAACTATAAGACTCACATTTGAATTATAGAATGCACTAGAATACAATACAATTAAAAGCTTAATGATTAAAGATGTACTTTGACGGGTTAGAGAATGTAACTGCTATGTGTTTGGAATGATGTCATGAACGTGGACAACTGCTTCTATCATGACTGGGCAATTAGCAATTAGTGTTTATAAAAAAATTATGAAGCTGAATTTGGACGTTACCGTTGATAACCCAGATTGCAGAGCGCACGCACAAATATGACAACCACTGAGTTTGTTGCCATTCCAATGTATGGGCCGACAGAATAAGGATATGGCAGATCCCCCCTTCATATTTACACCCCCATCTGCTCTATGCCCCTGACTGAGCAGGGAGGGGTAGTTGTCAGGGGAGCGGGTGGAACTGGGTGTGTCCTCAACCCTCTGTCTTTACTATACTATATAAAGCCACGATATAGTGTATGTTATGTATGTCTGTGTTCTTTTGGAGCAGCCCAGGGATGAATTAGTCACACATTTGTTCCTCTGTATGGCTAATGCAGGCAGATTTTGCCATGACCCAATTCTGAATTTAGCATATTACACACACATGTGATGCTCTGTCAACACAGAATGCACAAGCCCTTTTAGATGGCTGAATCCAATGTGTAAAGAAAATATTGCTATAAATCCACTACAAAATTATGCACCTAATACTTCAATAGAACTTTTATTAATGCATGAAACAGTCAAGATCCTAAATAATCAATGAAAGGAGTTACTGTGGTTCAAACTGTAGAACATTGTATACCTAATAATGAATACCTTACACCATACAGTGAGTGACAGAGTTGCAAAGTTGCCAGCCAATCAAAGTGCTAACCTGCTAACCATGCTAACATGTTCTCCATCAAATGTACCAACAGTGTCTGCACAAAAATCAGAACCAACCAGACCAATGTATGTTATAACCAGGATCTTGTGGATATGTACCTATTTCTCCTGGATGCCCCTGGATGGCACCAGGATACCCCACAGGGCATGTCATGATGCCAGTCACTACCGGACTACTTAATGTCTAATTAATTCCATGTCTCTGTCTTTCAATGCATAACATAACTGAACAAACACATTTTGTGGTGAAGTGGTGTACAGCAGTTCTGACTTCTTGCCACAGATGTTTGTAGTGAAGATAAGGACATCATGTTAGCATTCCTGATGAAACAATAGTGCTTTAACAGTGGCCTATCAGTATTGTTTTGCTTTGGGGTCAACTTATTTTACAGACCTTATTGTTTTGTACTACATGATTCTGAAATTAAATTCCCGGCAGGAAGATCAAGCACTCCATAATGCCGCCACCACATGTAACTGTCGCAATGGCGGTTTTAGATCTATATTTAGACAAACGTTTACTTTTCTCATAACAAACTACAACATAGCCTACCAAGTATAGTCTAGCAAATTCCATGAATTTATTATTTGTGTAAAATGTTACATATTGCTAATCCGGTTACAGTCAAAAGCAACAGGTGTTATTTTTATTTAGCTTTATAATTGAATTTAGTCAAAATAACCTGGCATAGGAAGCATGGCTATTATCTTATTTCTTTTTGGTCATTGCATCTTTTGCATAATGTGCAAGTAAATGTGTAAATGGGTGATAATGTGATGCTGGTTCCATGACAAGGCAGTATTTCTGATTTAGTCAGTTTTTTACTAAAGTCAGATGAATACATGATTATGATCAGGATGAGTTATTTATGATGGATCCGTGAACAAATCAAAACAATTAACTAAATTAAACCACCATTTGCCACCACTATTTGACTGGCTTATTCAGAATAGAATCAGAATTATTTTTTCTTTAGTGCCCTTCACCTCGGTTGGTAATATGGGTGTTGAACAGCAACAAGAACCCTGTGGAACCAGGTTCAAATGAAATGAAAATGAATGAATGAATCAAAAATGTTTCATCGACAGAGGTAGTGAAATATAAGCTTGGTACAGGGCGACTGCATCACACACATTATCCCACACATCATACACAAAGGGGTGACCAAGCCCTTCCACTAATAAAGACATGGATGCCATGGTGCTGGTAACACATCTTGGTCAATTTTTGCACCTGTTTGTGTATCAATAGTCGTAATAATACATGCTCTCCATTTTTATATTTTATCCATCTATGAAATTATGTTACGCCAGCAATATTATCTAAGCCTTAGTAAATCATGTTGATAACATTGCGCTTGGTCCATTCAAGCAAGGTAAAACTAAACAACGTCCAAATGTTTGTTTTAAAAACATTTACCATTTACGAACAAATCGGGAGTACATAAGCTGTCAGACCAGGATGATGAGCAACGACGAACATGACCAACCAATCCGCCCAACAGCAAGGCTACAGGCGTTAACACAACCAGTGTCGGGCTTTTAAACCAGTAAATGATTGAATATAACATTAAAATCAAAAATAACTCGAGCTTATTAGTCTTACCTCTTTATTAATATTCCAATACAAGGTCTGTCGCTTCTGTGATATCGCTGGGTGACACCCCAAGTAATCGCAAACAGACGCAGGTTGCGCTGGTAGTCGAACCCAAGTGATTCGATTCTTTTTTTCTTGAAAAGAAAACGGAACAACAAGAGTCGACTCTGAAGCTTCCGAGGCTATGTGGTTGTAATTGTTCCATTGATTCGGCTAATATTTGGGATGCTTGCGTAGCTCGTCCCTCGAGTATAGTTTTCTACCCGTATTATTAATTTATAATTAAATAGAAAACAAAATCGGATCAGTACCAAACGGTACAAAACAAAATTGTTGTTTAAGTTTGCATGTTAAACTCGACGCATACTTTGAAACACTAATTTATTATCTACTTTCAAGTGAAAATAAAATGTATCCCAGTCAAACGATTGTATGATATGTGCCAGTGGTTTTCAGAGAGTAAAACAATTAAAACCACGACTTAATACAAACGTGTCAATAGATATTCTATCGGATGTTTGGGGTTTATCCAGGGATTAATAAATACTACCGAATTCAGGAGCAATTTAAAATTGTTTTTATTTTTATTCTAGGTCTCGCTAAAGTAAGTAAACGTCCCTAAAATAAAAACTTGAATAAGGCGAGACCTGTTTTTAAAAAGGCTTTTAAATAAGGCTTGTTGCCAACGACAAGTTAGTCGATAACTTAATTAATAACTGGATTTTTTAAATCGAGAGTAACTAAGCAAAAAAGTGAAATTTCTTTACTCTGAATGTATAAAATTTCGTTAATAAAGTAAATATTTTAAAGTATAGTGCATTTAAGAACATATATTTTTTTGTTGCAGCCAGTGTTAGGAATATAAAATAATCTTTATGAGTCGAGTGAATCAGAATCGACTCCTTTGAATCTTTAGTCGAGAGGCGCCGGACGCCAACAAGATGCTTCAGCCGTTTCGTCGTCGAGAAACCTTCTTTTCACAGCATCCTCGAGCCGTGAGCCGGTAGCTGACCAATCATAAAGCAGACTGTCTTCGTGCTAACCAATGGAATTGAAGATTGGGCGTGTCTGACTGCACTTGGTATGTACCATTGTACATTTAAGGGGGATGGGTTTGCAAAAGATGGAAGCGAATCACAATCACGTAGAATGTAGGTAATTTATAATGCGGGTTGTTGTGTTACTGAAAATGATGTGACGTTTCAATTGAACTGTATTATAAGAATTGTATTGTAACTGTATTGTAAGATATAACAGCAAAACCGACTGCCTAAACTATTCTGAAAGCAGAACAGTAATATGATAATGGCACCTGTGAAGTGGTTATCTATTATTAATCTGTATTAATATTAATAGATCCAAGTTACTGCTCAAAGCATGAAATAAAGCATCTTCTAAAGGTGGTTCAAAGATGTTTTATCCTACTTATCAAGGAGTGCGATGTTCTGGAAACGTCATCCTGGATTGCAAATCCCATATAACATCTTTGTCATTTTGTATATTGTGTAAAACTATATGCTACCCACCATAAAGTTATGGTTTAGGATTACTGGACACTAGATGCAGCAAAATGTCATGTTTTAGTACATTAGTGGTAAGTATGGTGTTGTTGGGTGGAATGGATAGATGTAGACACCATTCTTACCACTAATGTACTAAACATTTGCAGTTGTTGGTATAAGGGACACATTTATGTGTACTCTGTAATTTAATGTAGCTTCTAGACTGATGTTTACCAATGAACCACTTTTGCAAAGTTTTATTCAGCAAGCTTCTAATTAACACATTCAAAATAAACATTCAAATCAGATATCATTACAAAAATATTTGTTCAGCATAAAAGTGAGGCTTATATGACATTAAAAGATTTACAAAATTTTGGAAAGAAAATAAACCACTTTTATCAGATGAATTGTGACAGAATTTTCGAGTTTATAAGACTTTTCATGGCTGTGCCATTTAAGCAATTAGGAATTATTCCTCCGCATTTAACTCAACTGTGCAACATCTACACACATTGTCAACATACACTAAAGGGCTGCAGCAAGCATACGTGCCAGGCTGCACACAATTGTACATTAAAATATATTAAACAAGCCATTAAACAAGTATTTTAGTTTGCTACAACTGACCCCACAATGTACTTAATCACTGCTAACAAATTTAAGTTCAGATCTTATCATACACAAATTCATTTTTGGGGGCTTATTATTTAAATACTATTTATTAGGATCGTCATGTTTTACACTTTGGATATATTTAAGTGTGGAATCGATTAATCATTATACAAGGTTAATCAATTTATATCAAACACATTCATGGAGAATTTTGTTTCTTTAATTCATCTCATTTACATGTTTTTGGACACTGCGAGAAAACCAGAACGCTCAGAGTAAACCCATGCAGACAAGAGGAGAATATGTAAACTCCACTTAGAAAGGACCTGGCTTGCCCACTTAAGAATCGAATTCAAGATTGTCTACCTGCGAGACTTAAAAACTAATTTAAACATAAAACCTTTGTGTTTATTTCATAAGTTAGGATGAATTTATCTTTAAAACAGTAGATCATTTCCAGTTTATCACACAGAAACTATTTAAGTTACTTAGAAAGTGGTGTTTTAAGAATACACGACTTCACTCGTGTATATAACATCTATGAAAAATTGTTCAGTGTTAATGGTTTCAATAATAAAATAATATCGGATGTTCGGCCCTCATAAACATTTTCATCGCAGCGAATCTGTCAATGTTTGGAAAAAGTTCGGACCCCCCTGGATTGAAGTATTAAACTTAAAGCCACAGACTGCCATCAGTGATCAGTCTTTCACTTCCAGGAGCTTCTGAGACGTCGTGATGAAGGAAACAAACATCAAGAAATGTTCATGTTTTAATGGCTCGTCTATCAGGATGTTTCTGGAAGTGACGTGAGCTTCCGAGCGTCTTCATCCGGACTCCAGATCTCTTCTCCTAAAGGAACAAGCACTGAGAATGAGAGATGGCTTTCATCTCGACACTTTAGTTCTTTATGGACAGCAGTGAGATCGGATCTGAGGACGGAGCTTCACATCTCAGAGCTGTTGGATGTTTCATCTGAACCACGAGACCTCGAGATCTCAGGTGCAGAATCACATCGATGGTCTCGACATCTAAACTGCTCAGGGATGATGCTCGAAGACTGGACGCCTGTGTGTGTATGTGTGTGTGTGTGTGTGTGTGTGTGTGTGTGTGTGTCCATAAGTGAAGCTCTGTACAAGAATTAAGTCTGAAACTAAACGAAACTAAATCAAAGATGCTTTATGTCTGTCAGGTTTGAGGATTGGTGGCATCGGTGCACGATTAAGATCAATAACTAATAAGTAACTACGTAATAAAGACGTAAGTATATAGAGCAACTAGGTAATAAGTACAAAGACATTAATAAAAATAATAATTACAAATGTGTAACTACCAAAAACGTGAATATACAAGGCAAAATATAGTAATAAGTACAAACGAGTAACTAATAAGGACATAAGTATACAAGGCTACTAGGTAATGAGTACATACACATTATTAATAATAATAATTACACATTTTTAACTAACAAAAGCGTAAATATACAAGGTAAAATATGTAATAAGTACAAACGTGTAACTAATAAAGCTACTAAGTATAAAGTACATACACATAACTAATAAAGATGTTTGTATACAAGGCAAAATTATGTAAATGTAAATATATTTCATCATTAAAGACGTAAGTGTACAAAGCATTTAAGTATTAAGTACAAATGTGTAACTAAGGGACATTATTGTACAAATTAGTGTAATAAGTACAAACACGTAACTAATAACAAAGTAATAATGTGTAACTAATAATGAAGTAAAAATACAAGCAATAAAGTCATTTTAAAATAAACCGACATTGATGAAATAAAATAACAGAACATCTCTGTGCAACATCTGCTGGTTAAATGTTGTGCGAACTTAATTGAACAAGTTGTATTGAATTAATTTAACAAGTAATTAAGAGACGGGACTCGAGACGAGTCGATTACTACGTGATGTGATGTGTAAACGATACGTGAGGTCGAAACATGAGCAGCAGAGATGCAACAGATGCAGAGAGACGTGTGCACGTGTGCAATAAACAACAAAACGTACCAAACGAATCTCAAACAGTCACAGTGACACAGCAGCAGAAGATCTGAAGTCGTGTCAAAAATCGAAACAGTACGGAGCCACGCAGTCGATATGCGTGTGTACACCAGACAAAAGAAGTGGTGAGACGTTCCAGTTTTGAGATGAATTTCTGCATCTGATGATTACATGATTACATCTGAAATCGATTATAAACACGTCGTGGTGTGTGTCGCTTATTCTTCTGCTTCATTGTTCCTCGTCTTCTTTTTGAGAGACCGGTTCCTTTCGTTTAATTCATCAACTGATAGATTCAATAAACACCTCACACACACACACACACACACACATTTATTTCTAGTTATTTAATTTGCACAAGAAGATTGACTCAATATAAGTAAACAAACTACAGCAACAAGCATAAAAGGTTTATACAAAGTTCTTTCCCTATAAGAAAAGAATAA
>JAOUQU010000002.1:2014465-2047948 GCA_028566735.1 Ammoglanis amapaensis
CTATACTCTGTGTGATTGTGTATAGTAGGACAGGCTATACTCTCTGTGATTGTGTATAGTAGGACAGGCTATACTCTGTGTGATTGTGTATAGTAGGACAGGCTATACTCTCTGTGATTGTGTATAGTAGGACAGGCTATACTCTCTGTGTGGAATGACAGAAATTCCACCGAGAGATGTATGAGATTGTATGAGATTCCATACAAGGCCATTTTACTTAAAGAAGTTCTGTGGGTTTGTCCTCTGCTTGGTCATTTGGTCTTATGATGTGCACTAAAAGCAGAATAGGCATATATATTTACCTGCACATAAGACGTATGAATAAAAAGGTCAGGCCAGTGTCTTAATGGTCTATAAATTTGACCTTCCGAATACACGAGCCATTAAAACAAACATATACACACGGAATGCTTTTTTTCTCCATATGCAGCCAAAAAGGTATAGGAAACGGGCTTCTTAAATAAATAAATAAATAAAAGGACGGCTTTGTAGGGGTTTAAGACTTTCAGGAAATGGCGCTTTAACCCACGCCAATTGAACTTTATTTTCTAATACAACTGTTTAAAATTCGATTGAATGTGACATTAAAATAAAATGTATGTGACTGACAGGTACCTGCAAACAGTACTGAACGTAAGAAAAGCCGCACAGGCGAACGCACACTTAAGGTCAATAAACAAAATACGAATACAATCATAAACAACAAATTATTGTGATATTTGCGTTTCCTGGTGGTTTCGTAGTGATAATCACGTCCACATAATAATGTAAAGATGATTCAGTATGATGGTTAAAAAAACGAAAGCTCGAGGCGCCGGTTATCTGTCTCGTCAATTAAAGCCCGTTAAATCCACTTTGATTGGCTTGAGAAACACATTTCAGTTTTGGAACTGAAACTCGGTGCTAAGAGGCCGCGGTAGTTTTTTTTATCGAGGCTTGTGTGCTCACATTTAGTCTGTCACCTCATTAAGCTTGTAGTTCAAGTGCACCGAGCTCTGAAGCTCTTACAAATTCTGCAGCAGCGGAGAAGAACCGCCGCCTCTCCCACATCTCTCTCTCTCTCTCTCTCTCTCTCTCTCACCACACGAACACCTCCGACTCTTTCGATCTCCAACTACCTGCACAAAGCGGGCTATTTTCGCACAAAGGCACATGATGCTATAGAACCGATACACAGCGTTATTTACCCGTTTTGTCAAGTCCCAGACCTAAGCCCTTTTCCTCGGTATGTTTGTAGCGGGCTCCCGGATCCTACTCGCGGCTCCTTTCCCCGTTCTCCTCCTCCTCCTCCTCCCGGCCGGCCAGCGCTTCTCCCGCGGCCCCGCGTACTGCAGAAGCCCGGCCTGTTACACAGCACGCCGCGCGGTCCTACTGCGAGTCTAGTTCACGTGCTTCCAACCCACGTGGGGAATGTATTGTACTTACGCGTGCATAGAAAACTACGTGTTAGGAATAGTTTTTTACTGTAATTTATTTTTTCATTATAATTATTTTGCCTTCACAAATCTTGTTTTGCAGATTTCAAATGGGTTTAATTTTCTGTTAATTCTTTTTGTTAGCTCAGTTTTATTATATTTTGTTTATTCGTTTAATTGATTCCTTGTTTGTTTATGTCACTGATTCACATATTATCTTAACCTACTTTTCTAACCAGCGTCCGAATTAGCTTTTCAATAAACACAGAGAACACAGGAACAACCTGAACGTGGCAACTGTTCATAACAGGGAACACACTTATAAGCACAAACTAATATACTTAAAGCCAATATGTAAAACATTATGCAATTGAAATATTTAATAATCGTTATGTGGACACAGTGACATACAAAGCTATGGGTTCACTAACTGTTACAGACTGTATGCTGTGCAGAGGCTGCCCAAGCTATGTGCCAAATTAAGAAGCCAGATGATATTATTGCAAAACACTCGATGTATCACGCAGTACACCATTCCTAAAGGACATTTTGCAACACTACAGTCTAGGCTTTTTTATCGGGGGCACAGTTATATTCCAATATTTACTCGGCTATTTGCAATTTTGAGCATGTGCACTGCTTGTCCAAGTTTCACTGGGAGCTGGTTCTTCCTGAAATTACAGAAAACTTCAAGGCATTCCTGTGTAGTACATGCACACATAATGTGCATGATTGCGTCTGAGAGTTTAGATCTAGGGAACCCCCACAGAGTAGAACAATGGTGCACTCAGTACTTGGGGTAAACTTTTTTTAATCACTGTGGACATCAGCCAGCAGACAGTGTCTAAGATAATACCAAAAGGTCAGTATATTTGTGGAATTACTGTGTGACCTCCTGGCAAATGGGGTACTACACCAACAACTGGCGAACACTGACTTACATGTTTTTGTTTGTAAGCAGAGAGTCCCATTGTACTTGCTGTCTGGCAATGACAAGGTTAGTAAATCTGGTTCATATTTGTGCTTTCTTCCTAGCTGACATACAAAAAAGGATTTTCAGTACCCATCTAAACAGAATGTTAGAATTAGCATCATAATTTTACTACTGCTAGCATCTGCATTATATGGGACATAAAACATGTTTATCACTTATTACGTCTTTATGTGAAGACTAAACATAACATTTTACAATGAAACATTTCACTTTAAGCAAGTGTAGCACCATCTTGCTTGTCCTAACATAACCTATGACAACAAAAAGTTGGATGTGTTGGAAAACATTTAAGTTTACATTAGCTTATGTCTATAATAGTTAGATTACAAGAGCTAGAAAAGTCAAGAAACAAATCAGCTTGGATGAGGTTTGACAGTTCATAGCTTGCAGTTTGCAATAAAAAGTTTGTTTAGATCAGCAGCTACAGATGTAAGATAATTTCTTGAAAAAATATATTTTATTTTTCTTTTACTATGTATTCTCATCTATAGAATCTTGTAACAGATATAACCACAATTGTTTAACTATAATTTAGTGATTTCAACCGCTTATTATACTATATATGTCAGTTGCAACTTTAACACATAAAGAATGATAATTTCCTAAACTTTCCTGAACCAAATCTCAGCAATTGTCAACAAACATTATACGTACAATAGCGAATATTTACATCAGGTTATCATTATTCACCTATACACTATTGTGGTTTTTAAAATATCTTTGTGTTACCATAATAAGCACTAACTAAAACGCAATACAACTGCTTTCTAATTTGTGTTTGTGTGCGTGCGTGTGCCTTCTCATTATTATTGATAGTAATGAAAATGAGACAAATTTATAGATGCTGAATTCAGCTTTTGTAAAGCTCAGTTGAATGTAGAATAATATTGGATTAAATCAGAGCATATAAACATTGATAATGGCCGATGAAGGAGCAACACAATTATGTGTATGGGTTTTGTAAAGGTTTGACAGCTGTACGAAGAAATACTGGTTGAAAGCTGGTGGTCTAATTGGGTGCACTGGTTCAGGCTTGAAGCACATTTGAAGCCAACAGTATGTGACAGGTTTAGACATGTAAAAGACTTTTCTCACTAACAATGTTCTGTCTCTCTAATCTGGTTTAGTGAGGCTATAGGCTTTGGTTTTGTTTCAACTTCAGCTAAAATTTAATTAAGTAAAGAATGATTAGTACAGCATAACAAATGCTGTTTTTTATCCATAACCCACACAACAAATTAAATGCACTGTGATCCAAAAGATGACTAACTGTAATGTAACTGCACCACAGATATTCTGCACACTTTTTGAAAGCTGTATAAAAGCAGAATTTCAAACAAAACAAAAATACCATTAAATGTCACTTTCAGTATAAAAAAATGATGGAGTTGTGAATAAATGTACACATAAAAACATGCTTTTTTGTATGTATTTCCGCTTTAATCTTTTACAAAAAAAATACATATATTTGACATAAATCATGGTTTTAACAATTAAAATTAAGTCTTAACTTTTCACTAATCTAGAAATAAAGCAGCAAAGCACTGAAATGTAAAATGAATTTACCAAGTGAATCTCATTTCATGTAAGAACTCCAAATCTTGTAAGGAAATTGTGTATATTAAACAGAATAGAGTGATTAAAAGATTAACATGTCCAGTCAATATGACACTACATATGCACTTTAAGAGCCTGTGAAAAACTAGCACAGCGTTATCTGACCTTAAAGTGAATTTCAGGGTTTCTGCTGTCAGTGGACTTGTTCAGTAAATTCATAATCATATGCTGATAAAAGACAAACACGCAGAACAAAGACAGAAAGACACACTAAAGGTTGGCAAACAGTTTGGCACAAATGTAAAGGTAGAACAAGAACTTCCCCACAGATAAATAAAAGCATTCCTACAATGTCACATACTAAAACTCCTATCTAAGCACTGATTAGCACATGTGCAGAATATTTTTTTTAATATACTGAGCACTTTATATAGCACACCTAGGCACACCTACATCGTAACATAGCATTCTTATTTGTAGCAAATAAAAGCTCATGATAATTCCATCCACCATTTAAGCATGATTTGGTTGGATTGTACATACAATAACAATTACAAAGCAAATGAGTTACTGTTTTGTGATGTAATTTAGGGACAAAAACATTTAACAAAAACAATAGACAGTTTTACGATGGTCAGCAATGAGAATAAATTACTTGCATGTCTTAAAATGATAAGAAAATGTAAAATACTAGAAGCATTATGATCTAAACTGTCATCAAATGTAAAAAAAAAAAATAACATTTAAGAAAATAAGATCCATCCATATTTACTCAACAAACATTTCTTTACACAATGTTAAAAATAAATGAACATTTTCTTAGAAGCTACATGTTTTATTGTTGAAATATAGTGACAAATGTAGTGGATTTAATCAACTGTCTAATTGCCCATCTAGTCCACAATTAACTGCCACAAAATGATCTGTAAAATGGTGTTAACATTCTACACTTTTAATACCTAGATTCTGGACCCACATTGTCCCAGGCCAGACTTAAATGACTTGTGACTTAATTCAATTATTTACTTTATAATGTAAAACATTGTAAATTGTAAAATGAAATTAAATAAAATTGTAAAAACGTACTTAATGAATAGAGTTAAAGGCATTCATTTATTTACCATTTGACATGAATCATTATTAATTGACAAACTTTATTGCTATTTGTCCAATATAAAACAGCTTATTGTAAGAGTTTGATTTTTTTTTTTTTACTATAATGGATAATTAGGGCGGCACAGTGGAGTAATGATTAACACTGTCACATCACAGCAAGATGTCCCAAGTTCGATTCCTGGGTAAAATGCTTTTTGTGTGGAGTTTGCATATTGACCCCATGTCTGCGTGGGTTTCTTTCACGTACTCAGAATTCCTTCCACAGTCCAAAGACATAGAGTCAGGTTAATTGAAGATACTGAAATTTTGTCATGGATGTGTCTCTGTACTCTGGAACAGGCTTGTGATTGTGAGTGTACTTGCCCAGTGTGTGTCCCAACATGATACTAAATAAGATTAAGCGGTGGTAAATCTAGAAAATGGATGGACTAGATAATAGATGGATGGATGAACAATAATCACACCAGCTGAGAATGACTGGAGTAACTAATCATAACAACTAAGCCATTTCAATTTCCATCGCTAAGTGTACTGTAAATTATTCACATAAATAATAAAAATAAACCTGGACAGAGGAAACATATCTATTCATCCTATAATAACACTGTAATCAGTGAAACTGCTCTACCTGATTTCTTTTAAGATTTCAAGTATTTTATCATTTTAACATATTATCTTTTAATCACTGTAAATTAATAATGACTAAAAGCATAGATACATAAATCCCCTTTATTACCAGAAAAAAACATACAATCAATTTTGTGTTTTTAGTGCATATATCCATTTAACTTAACCCTACCAATAAATACGAACTATCAAATAAATATTTATAAGTGTAAAGAAATGCAGAAACAATAATAAATCATATAAAGATTAATTTTAAATAATTATAAGATCAATTCAATTACTCATAATGCATTGTAAGTTAAAAAAAAATTGGAAAAGCAAAAGTAAAATGACATGTCCACTCTCGGCTCATTAACACTCTCTACAGTACCTAAGAGAATAAAGCTCTGTTATAGCACATATATTCCTTTCATCCAATTAGCCTTCTCCATAAAGGTTTTATGGTATATGTTAACCTTTGATCAGCGACGCTTGTTGGACTGACGTTAATTCTGCACATATGCAGCTTTGTCACTTCTCTAATGTCCCTGAGCTCCAGTGCACTTTTAAAAAGCAGTAATGTTAATTAAAATTCCAATGAAAGAACGATCAGTACTCAAACTGAATATATTCTATGTTGGCTCACAAATATATCATTTAATTATACTTGTTTTACACCCAATTCTCTTATAGGCTTTTATAACAGAACTGTGTGTAAGTTAAGTTACTTTTGAAAAACTCACTCATAGAAAAAGAAAACACCCAGTACAACAAACACATATACAATATTGCACTAAATGTATTATCTAAAAAAAATAAAACAATAATTTTGCATATTACACTTATCATACAGGTAAACATCTGTAAAAACATATCTTCATTAACTTTCATGGCTAATGTTAGCTAAATCATTTATAATAAATGGTTAAATCAGAGTTTAATTTATTCAAAGGGTTTGGAATTGAAACTATTAATAATAAGGTTTCTAATTGTAGGCTGAGCAAGCATAAGAGAGCAAACAACAAGGTGAAATCTGTTGCTTTAGTAAGAACAGTATCACAAGCAAGCGATAATGCTAACTGTATAATAAACTCTACCTATTAGCTTGTTTTGATTTTTCCTAGAAAATAGGGTACAATATCTATATCTATATTATGGAATGGTAGAGAAAAGGTTAAGTAAAGCATCCATTAAAAGTTCAGCAGGAAATTCTTTTAATCATCTATTTATTTGGAGACAAATAATAGATTCAACTAAAGCCAACACATAGAAACCGGCTAAACACATAATTCTGATGATGATGTTTGACAAACAGCTGGCTCTTTAGGACATCATAGACCCAGTGTTTTATTGTGGTTTGACTGGACGGGCAGAAGTTTTAAAGAACTTGACTGGAGCAGCTCAGAGAAAGCAGTCCTTCAATCCAAAATAACGTCTACATGCAAGTCAGAGACTTTTCAGAATTGGCCAGACCCATTTAAACTTCATGCAAAACTTAAACAACACATAATGATCACTAATTCTACAAAATCTTTATCTGAGGACGATACAAGAGAAAAAAAGCTGCAGCTAGGTTTTCAGTGATTACACCGACTACACAGTGTGACCGTTTCTGAGACTGGTATTCCACAAAGTTTGATGTGACGAAGCACAGGTAAAGCCATTCCTTTGCAGGCATAATGAGATTGTTACATAATTACAACGGCTTTGTACAGATTGACATATAGCGCTATATATTTATATATTTATATTCTCCATAATAAGTAGGTACAGATTGCTCTCTGTAAAACGTTATGAAGTGTTCATTTCACATGGTGAAACCTGGCTGGGAAGAGCATGCATTACTCTATGTTCTAATACCAGGAAGGGCTTCGCTGTTGGTGCTTCTTGCCATCTGGACATCTAGAATGAAGGGGTGGAGTGCCTGTTCCCATAATGCCTCTGTGCTGACACTGGACAGAAGACAGACTGAGGTTAGACTTTTAGAGAGCGCTCTGTACATGAACATTCTAAACTCAGGCTTAGTGTGTGTGTGTGTGTGTGTGTGTGTGTGTGTGTGTGTGTGTGTGTGTGTGTGTGTGTGTGTGCATGCGCGTGCGTGCGTGCGTGTGCAAAAATTATAACTATCTGGTGTATTTATTACTTACATGTAATATTCCAAAGTCTTTTATTCAGACTCAGCTAGAAGACAGACAGAAAGGAAAGCTAAAACACATCTCATGCACTAACCCTTGAATGGATGTGAATGACCTGGAGGCTTACTAACAGAGATCTTCCATTATATGCCATCAAAGGAAATTCGATTTCCAGTACAAAACATGTCGTTGGTGCACCTGGATGGTGCACGTGTTTGCGGTGCATAAATTCTGGTCAATCCAGTATTTTTGAGCACTGAAAAAGTATTTATAGCCCGGATTACACTGTTCATAATGTATTTAGTGGAATTAAAATACATAAAACTGGTGTATGTATATTAAATGCCACATATGCATTTAAAATATATTAGGAAAACACACACAGAAAATATACACATAAACATTGCTTGGTGTTTACAAGCAAGATCCAAAAGACATCTAAAAAATCATAAACTGTAAAAAATAAAAATGTGAAATAAATAAATTTGACACATACTGTGTGTGTACATTGATCCTAGAATAAGTATAAAAATCAATCTAGCTAAGCTTTTCTTAACCTAGATAAGCTCTAAGCTAGATAAGGACTGGCTGATTGGATGTCCAAATGATTAAACGTCCCACATTTACTATTAAATTCTTGTTCTAAGCTTCTTATTTTGTCCTCAAGACCCCACAGCCCCCAAAAGTATTGAGCTAGAGAATTCATATTTTAAATTGTAATTGTAGTATTATATTCATAATGGGTATAATTCATCTGCAGAATGGATGAAACAGGTCACCAGTCCATTTCCTACATTTATTTTCTTCACATGACACTTTGGTCTCTGTGACCCGAAACAACAATACATTAATGGTAATGTCAATGCATCACAAGTTCAGAAGATATCAAAGATGCCAGCACATGAACTTTACTAAAACGCCATTAGCCAGCACATAAACTTTACTAAAAACGCCAGTAGCCAGCACATAAACTTTACTAAAAACGCCAGTAGCCAGCACATAAAGTTTACTAAAACGCCAGTAGCCAGCACATAAACTTTACTAAAACGCCAGTACCCAGGACATAAACTTTGGAATCAAATAGAACATATATTGAGAGCCCTTCTCCTTACACATCCATCGCTTTATAATTGTACAAAAGTATAAATGTTTTATGTTACATTTATAATTACATGGTAATTCCTCTAAATGTGGTTTCCTAATTAAAAACAAAAGGGATTCTGATGCCTGACTGAAGTCACAAAAGTAATACATATAAATCAGAAGCGTAATACATACATTGTGAGGAGAATAATTTACCTTTATCTCTTCCATTACGCATGTTCACCTCATCATCATCCAAACCATCATCAACTGTAAATAAAATAAAATATACATTTTCAGTTATGTCTAAGTCGAATAAAATAAAATGTAAATATTTGACATAGTTTACTACAGATGGGACAAGCTCTTTTAAATGTACTTCACACATTTTCTAAGAAACTTGTCACAAACAGTTTTAGTACCTGAGTGAAGTTCTTTAACCAATGATGACATGGTGTTTGTTATTGAGTCTGCTGCCACCAAAAGATCATTACGGAGATTTCTAGGTACACCTAAAAAGAGTAAAGCTTTTAATAATACTGCAATGAAAATTGCAGTTTAATAATAGTGCAATGAATGGTGTTAATTTTGAATACTGATATTAATGACATCACTAGTCCACCCACCACATATTGCCCAACCATGAACTCAATAGCTTTGAATGCCAGTTAGGGGTTCAGAGGCTTGCTCAAGGGGACTTCACCTGTCAACTCTCAGAATCAAACTAGCAACCAACTTTCTGATGACAAGCCCAGTTCTCTAAAAACCAGGCCATGGCTATGCTTTTTTGTTCTGTTTTTGAAAATTGGATTGTAAAGGAAGGTAACATGATATAAAAGTTATTGGCTAAAGATTGATTGTGTAAATCATAATTGGGCCTTGTGTAAGAAAAGAAAAACAATTCCGCTTTTAAGCTTGGGTAAATCTGGCATATTAGAGCTTACTATATTTTAGAAACTGGACTCAAATGATATCTAGTGACTGGGTATGTTTATAAAAGTGCTGTCTCACCCTGAGAAAAGGCATCTAGTACGTCATCACTGACCCCGGCCAGGCAGTCCTGCGGTGTGTGGGTGGGTGTGGAGCCAGCAGATGTGGATCGTATAGGCATCGGCATGGTGCAGCTGGCGCTGTGGCTGGGCGAGGAGTGGGGCGAGCCCCCGACCTGTTGCAAATAAAGCCAGTTAAACCCCCACTCTTCCTACACGAAGTGCTGATAAAAGTGTCTGTGTGTGATAGCATTTCACAAAAGAAATAATAACACACAGACACTTGATCTGCATCACATTCCAAACCTGTTCCACAAGTATCGACTCTCTGTTCACCTTATTTTGCCTGACACTCACAGACAGCCGTATGTGTGCCTTTAGAAGAACAATGAGGTAAATAAGGGCACTATACAAAAAGACCCGTGTGTCTGATGGGCTGGTGCAGACTCCAGAGGTAGTGGCGCACTGCCAGACGGCAGATGGCCAGCCAGACTGCAGTCACATTAGAAGTGCGGTGGTTAACACACATGAAAGGCAAGCAGGTCTCTGATATTTGGCAGGAGTACACATGGACCTGTCTGTGCTACACTAAGCATGAGGACAATAGGATAGTTTACAGGAAAGGAAAGTTTTATACTGCTTTATAGGTAGACAATAAAGTGTGATCTTCTTTGCGATTTTGTGATTAATTTCTCGTCTATTAAAACAATAACTAGTTCAATTAATTGATTAAGTAGATTAATTTGAAATATTAATTAAAACATAAAAAATACCACAGACTATCATTTATGGGGCCTTAGTTTTTCATACAGTTATTTGGCAGATTATTTTAAAGTAGCCAAATTCACAGATTCAGTTACGGCCACTGGAAGGCAGTGTATACGGAATTGTGTAGACTGAATTGTGAACTTACGTAAGTGCACTGTAATTTAGTGTGTAGTGTGTAAGCGTTGTCTTAAACAAAGTCACTTCGGAGAAGGGATGGACTGACATGGACTGATCATGGATCTGTAGCCTGCCAAAAAATCCACCACTTTATATATCATGTTTCTATATAATGCCTTTGTATGCTTTTATTAACTCTCATTAACCTCATACATACATATATGAATAATTTAATTAACACTACTCCTGTATACAAAAGTAGTTGCCTCTTACTCTGATTTGGCGATGGCTGCTATTAACCAGTTGAAAGCCCTGTGTCGCTGGTGTAGTGTCCATCGTTTGCACCATTCGGGTACTTTGAGTGCACTGAGTTTTATTGTGTTTGTCAAACACACTAAAACATAATGCTTGAAGTGCGCAAGTGTGTGATTTGGGACGCACCTTGAGTTCTAGCTGTCACAGACACCAGCAATCACAGACACTCTGTTACACCATATTTTTAATATTAACATTGGTCTTGATCTTTGTATTCCCTTGGACTGTAATTTGACCTTGAGATTTCATTTTATTTTACATTGATCCAACTGCAGCCTGACTGTATGTTTTATTTTTATAAACAGCCATGCTATTATTATATTCTGCAGATGAATTTACAATTACAACAGTATGATACAGCTGACATGCTAGCAGTGTGTTTACACTTTTACATTCATTAAGTTATATATTGCCATGGGCAACACACTGGCTTTAGTAGGTTGCTCTGTTGCCTCACAGCAAGAAGGTCCTGGGTAGGATCTTTAGGTGGGGTAGTACAGGTCATTTCGATGTGTAGTTTTAGTGTGCTCTTCAAATGACTGTGTGGGTTTTCTCAGAGAAATCAAATTTTCTCCAACCATCTATTGAAAAACTGGGAAAGGTGCTACCTAGCCTCACCGCCACCTTCATTGGTTAAACCGTTAAGAACGTGATAATCAAACCCAGGTCATCTTTCTAGAAGCAACAATGCTGACCTCAAACTAGAAAAAGTTACACACAGTTGTGTTTTTAATATACAGAGGGATATTTAAACAATCAATCAAGATTCGGAATCCTGCTACAGACGTAGTGATGTCACAGAATTAATTTTCTACAGCTTTTGTCCACAAATCTACAGAAAACAGTGATTCTTTCATAGCATGTATTTAAACTATATTGTAGGATTTTTAGAAATCCAATAGAAAGTTGCATTTAAACCACATTGTTACAAGTTTTAATAGATATTTACATTTAATGTGAATATGTTTAGACATAATATGCTTTAGTTAGGAAAAAAGCTCAAAATACCATTTAAAACCCTGCATAATATTTCCACAAGTATTAAATTAATACTTTTAATTAATAATTAACACTATTTTTTCATCTAAGTTTTAACTGCATGGTAATTATTAAGAGATGCATACTACGTGCATACTGTAAAATAAGTGGTAAATATGGGTCAGTTATAAAACAGTAATGGGTCTCTTTTTTTCCGAATGTTTGTTCATTACCCATTTATGAAACAGCACGGCTATTAAGCTCTTTGAATTAGCCCTCATTTAAAAGACTAAATCCAGGAACACTTACGGCCTTCTGCTCTTCATCCTGTCAGTCAGCAGAGAAAAAAGTGCAGTGAGAGAAAAGCCGTTCAGGACAGAGAGCAAAGGGGGGGAGAGCAGAGTGAGAGAACAGCAGACCGGAGCACTATTAGAAAGCTGCATTTATGTCAGGCCAAAAAAGCAGCAATAAGGTTTATCAAAAGAAAGTATACCTTTAATAGTCTCATGAGACCTTCTAGCTGGACCATCAGCTCCCGCCTGCTTTCCTGCAGAGCTGACATACGCTTTTCAAGCTCATCCTTTCTATGTCTGATTAAAAAAAAACATAATAATACATAATTCATAATAATTTTGTATACATGTCTTTAATATTAAACATGCTACAATTTGTCAATGTAGTCCTGTTTAATGTCAGTTTTCATTCATCTAACAGTTTTTTATGATCTATTCCAGAACTGCTTGCAGTGGGCTGCATTTTGGTCACTGTTCAGTGGTATTTAAGAGATGTCTTAAATAGAGTTGTTATTGCAGACTGATTATAGGAAAACAAAAGCTGCTTTGTACTGTGAAAAAATTTCATGGTACCACAGCAGCACTAACGTGATGATGCATATTTATATTTTATCATTAAGCTCCTAATTGTGAGCATTGCATTTCTTGTCCACACTGAGATGTCACCATATTAGAAACAAATTGTGTCCACATGGGTGCACACAGCACCACTAAAAACAATGTCATTTAGTGTTGCTGCTGGACATGCACGGAAAACTCATATGTTTAGTTATTAACGCCATGTTTTACACTTTTAAATAACATTCATTACAAGATATGGTTATTCATGACAAGTTATGGACAATTTTGTATCTTTAATTTGCCTTACATGCATGTTTTTGGACTGTGGGAGAAAAATGGCACGCCCAGAATAAACCGGGGAGCACATGTAAACTCCTCACAGAAAGCCCCTGGTCTAAGCGGGAATCTAAATCGGAACTTCTTGCTCTGAGGCGACAGTGCTAACCACTAAGCCACTGTGGCGCACTCATGTGAAGTAAATAACCACAACACATGAGCATATGATACATATGAATGCAGCATTGTACAGCGCCATTTTGGTTGTTGATTGCTGGATCCATGTGGACATTACACCTAAATCTTTGCAGAAATTGTGTGGAATTATGAATAAAAATAGAGACGACAAAACTGTTATGTCAACAGGTGATTGTAATTATGTTTTGGCAGTATTCACGAAAACTAATTTAATGAGGATTAGTCATTACTAATTGTTCTAAGGGGGCCTGGTGGTTAAAGAACTGTTGTTGTGATCGATTCTCAAAGTCAACAGTTCACAATTAAAGTGCCCTTAAGCAAAGCAATTACGAATCCATAACTGCTCCCCAGATGCCATGGTTAAGGCTGCCCACTTTGCTGGGCATGTGTATTCACTGCTGCACCCTAGTGCGTTTAAATGAGAGTTTCACTGCACGCATTGTGTTAAATGTGGAGGAGTTGTTCCTCAGTATGCAAAAGCACAGCGGTGAAAGTATTCTGAATAATTCTACACGTATTATGTTTCAGTTTTTCTTGAGGGACATGTATTGGTATGAGTGATATGTCTGAGTTTACCGAAGTAAGCGTAGTTCTGCAAGAAGTGTGGGGTTCTGTTGAGCTTTCTCTGGTGTTGGCTGAGACGCTTGCTCATGTTCCAGACGCAGCCGCTGAATCTCTTGAAGGATCTCCCTGTTTACAACACAAAACAATTATTCAGTGGCTAATTTGTTAGTTTTATTTCATTAGCTTTGTGTGTGCAATAATACTCTACTCATATTTGGTGGAAATACCATTACTGAATGAACTATAGTGAGATTAGCACTACCAAAACTGTCAGTTAGTTGGTGGCCCAAGACTGCAACAGTGTTTCTGTTCTTTTCAGTGATGGTTGCAATGATAGTTAAGAAATAGCTGTTCATTAAAACTGATGTTTGAAAATTTAAGTCAAGTTAGTCAACCAATTCTGTTCCAAGAGCTCAAATGAATCAAACAAAAATACTCAAATCATAATCATTTATTTTTTAATGTTGTGACAGCTAGTGCAAATAATTGTGTTGGAAATTGAATAAAGAATGAGAATGAAAGTAATTTCATCTTGTGTACTAGTGTTCACTAGTTCACTTCTAGTTCATTAGAAGGCACGGACACAGTGCCAAAGTAAAAATACATTATTACCTACAGTCACCATGATGTCTAAATTCTGTAAATGTTTTAAAAGGAAAGCATAAGAAGTATGCATGTAAAACAGGGTCACACAAGCAGTTATTGGAATTTCATTTGGGCCACCTCATACCACCACCCACTGCAAAATAAAACAAATTTCCTAAAATGAACAGAATAAACAGAGCAAGAACAGTTAAAAATAAAAACTTCATTTTTGTAACATTTGAAAACATCAACCCTGACTAAAAAATCCACTAATGTTCATATATTGTGTCCTAAGTAAAATATGCTGCCTGTATGGCAGTAGTGACATATACCATTCCAAACATCCCTTATTTTATTATCACACAATTTACACGATGTGCAAAAGCAATACAACCCAAATGAAAGTAATATATTTCAGGTTAGGCCTCAATCCTCATTATTTACAATGGGATACAAAGGGCCCATATATGTACGCAGAGCACGCATGATATTAGCACATGAGCACCTATAGCGAGGTACATAAATGTACATTAGTGCAGTATTAATAAAATTGTACACCAGTGCTGTACCTTAAATTATGTATTAATATTCATTCAAATTTGAAACATGCATATGAGAGCCACAGCATCAAGGCTGAAGAACCAGAGCTGTGGGTTGCTGACCCCTGGCCTATACTATGCAGATGTTTTTAATGTCAAATTGTAATTTCAATTCGACTGAATTAAATAGGCAGTTCAATCATTATCCTACTGACCACATATCTGACCAATACTACAAGTTGCCTTAGTGCACTTTACACAGCAGAATCTTGTATCGGCACCACATTTAACACTGTATAACATCTAATTACAGATGGATGGATCATCACCTTTCTGCTGATGGGTAAGAAATATCTATCTGAATATCTAGATAACTCTGTAGCCACAAAGTGTTCCAAATGCTAGCAAATGTTCCTGCTAACATGGCCCGAATAATGTAAACACAAGACCACACAATGGGTGTAATAAATTGTTGCCTGAGGTTCTATCTACACAAAAAGACTATATTAATCATCATCAGTATTCCAATTATGAGCCAATGCTACCTTATTTATAAAACCACCCATTTTTTACAACAGTCATCAAATATAATTTATGCTATTATTACCGAAACATAAGACGTAAGCTAAGGTCGCACGCTAATTTAAAAAAAATAAATTACCTGTTTTTATTTTCCAGCTCGGCAATGAGCTGCCTCTGCTGCTTGTTGGCATCAAAGTTGAAGCCTAGGTCGGTTGGAGGGCATTGCTGAAAAACAATTATTACAGGAGTCAAAATATTATACACTAGAATTACACACTGAAGGTGTTAAATCACCACACCAGGAGAAAGGCAATGCTGTCACAAGGGCTAAAATAGCAAAACATGATTTTGAACATGACTCTGAACCTTCGGAGAATAAAGGTATCTTTTTAAAAACCCTGCAGGTTATTTCTTTTGTTATGAGTGAATAGCATGTGCAGAGTTGGGAGCGCTATAAAATCATTTGCAGTGGAGAGGTGTGCAGGAGGTGTGCTTACTGTGGAATTGCTGGCTTCAGCTGCCAGACGTGCAGCGTAGCGAGCAATAAGACGATGCTCCTCATCCAGCCTGCTGGGACTCTCCAGTGTTGCGCTGCTCAAACAGAAAAGAAAAATGTCAAATGCATTTAGTGAACTAAATTATCTAAGATATCTAAGATAATCTTGATTATCTTAGAAACACACATTAGCTCAGCAGAGAGGTTGAGATATGTTTATAAGCAATAATTACTACTAAATGATTTTTTAAAATAATAATAAGCAGCATTCAAAACCTGGAAGTAAACACAGTACTGGTATAAAGTAGGAGAAATAACATTTAAAAAGTAACCAAAATAGTGGAAATCGTGAAAGTTATTAATTAATTTAATTTAACTTTAAACAGTTTATTATAAACAGTGTTTATGTGGTAAATGAAGGTAATCTGTCAAAATGTTTTAGTACAAAGCTACAAAGTCGCATCGCTTGATTGATTGTTTGAGCATTATGGCTATTGTAGTCAGCAGTCTGGCGGTATTTTATGTGTTACGCTGCCTCTGTAGGTCCTGGCTCAGTATCTCACCATCTCACTAGGGAACTCACCGCAGGACCACACCTCCCAGAATCCACCTCAGTCTGAGGCGTTACAATATGTTATAACTGAATAATAGAGTGCGCCTTATGTTTGAAAATATACAGTTGATATTGCGTTTACTGATAATGTACCCAATGGTCCACAAAATACAGTAAATAGTTTAAGCAGGAAAATCTGTTTAATCGGACTAGATCAGGATGCAATCGTTTTGGTCCTAATAACTGGCTGGTCCGTTTAAACAACCATGCCCTAAAATAGGACGTGCTATAATTTATGTAACATATTGAATGTTTTTTAATCCTTTTTTGTGCAATATATACGTATTGCAAACAGACAAACAAGAACTGTTGCTTACAAACGTTGCTCATTGAAAAATAAATGATCTACAACACAATGTTCAGTTAGTCAGCATGTGAGGCATAATAAAAAAAGTTCTTACTTAATTCCAGTCAACGTTTGAAGAATTTATCCAGTGTGATCAGACGAGGTATTTTGACGGACTGCACTTGAACAAAATCACCACAAACAAAGACGCTCTGACGTTCTTTGGTCTAATTAGACTGAATTTTGGTCCAAAAAAGCGAATAACATTACAGGTATATAATAGGATTTGTTTTGGTACTGTAGGATAGGGTCCGAATAAGCTGCCGGTCCCATAAACCGGTGGTCCTATTAACTGAATAGGATAGTAATACCGTAATAGTCTTCAACTACAGTTTTGGATTGATTAGATCATTGTGAGTTTTACCTCTGTGTCATGTTAGTGGTTAATACACTGTCAAGTCACATGATTAGGACCACTATGTGCAGAACACACAGCAGCTAAAAAGATTGGGAGTGACTCCATAAGGTCCTTAAGGTCCTGCAGTGCATCACAAAACAATTGTGCAACTGGATTTAGGCCTGGGCAAGTTTCAGGGTATTTGGAAATTTAACATTTCTAACTAGAAATTGTTGGGATCCCATCAGCAGGAGGAGGGACAATCAGCATGTATAGATGTACATGATCTACAAGAATGGAATCATACACCATGCTCAAGGAATATGACTTCCATTGTAAGTTGTCATAATAATGTAACTTCATATTCTATTTTAAGACAGCATCATTGAGAGAAAGACTTGTTCTATATGATTACTTACATGACAGGATCAGTTATATAATCCTATAAAAAATTCAGCATTTATCCAATAATAAATATTGTTGACCCACAAGCCTTTTCCAACATCCTGTATTGTTGGAAGCTGCTCAAAATGTCTACATTACATCCTCATGTAGCACAAACCAGCCAGGTTATTTATTCTTTAGCAGCAAGGCTGGATATGAAAAAGCTGATTATAACTTTCATTTGCCCTTGAGAGCAATGAGTATTTCAGGGAGATGCTAGGGGTGCAGCATCAGCAATAGGCTCACTGTCCTAAAAGACATGGCACACCTGAACAAGGCCACATTATCACACTCTATCACACTCTCTTTTTAGAGTCTACATCACGCCAATAGGCCAGATCATTTAGAAACATAGCCTCAAATTCCACTGTTATACAGATGATAATCAGATTTATATCAGCACTGCTTCCTCCTCAGCCTCTGCCAAAACATCAAGCACCTGCATTTCTGATCTTAAACTCTGGTTACACAACTATCTCAAACTCAATGCCTAGAAATGTTGAAGTGCTATTAGTTGGTTCCAAATCACTACTCTCCAAACACCCTAACATCACTCTCAATATTGATGGTGGGTCCATTAAATCAGCTCAAGTCATTAAAAACCTCGGCTGCTCTTTCAACCAATCACTTACTTTGAAATACACATAAAGTCTCTTAACATTCTACCATCTACGCAATATAGCCCGCCTTCGCCCGATCCTCAGTGATGATGATGCTAAAATGCTCATCCATGCTTTCATATTTTCTCGTCTAGACTACTGCAACTCCCTCCTCTATGGAAAATAATAAACCGCCCTTAATATGTTCAGAACTCTGCAGCTCGAGTCCTCACCTCTACCAAACGCTCTGCCCACATCACACCCGTCCACTAATACCTACACTGGTTACCAGTCATCAGCAAGATTAAATATAAAATCCTGAATCTAAACTTACAAGGTCTCGCTCCTCCATATTTAACTGAACTCATTCGTGTCAACTGTCCCCCTTGCAGTCTCAGATCCTCCAACTCTGCCTTTCTAACTGTCCCACACACTAATCTTGTCACCCTGGCTGGCAGTTCCTTTAGTGCAGCTGCCCCCAAACTTTGGAACTCTCTTCCTCCATCACTCCAATAGTCTGTTTTCCTTCAAAAAAGATTTAAAAACTTTTCTATTTGCATCCCACTATTCCACTTAGTTATTATATTAATTTTTTATATGTCTGCCATGTAAAGCGTCCTTGGTATAGTGAAAGGTGCTTTACAATTGTAACTTATTATTACTCTATTACCGGCAGAAAGTAATTTTATTTTATTTAAGTATATTTAAGTATATAAGTATTTATTTTATATAAGTACATGTTGGTCCTGATCTACAAAAGTTTTTTCCCCTGTTTTTTTGTATTAATGGTGACTAGAGTGAATCATCTCAATCTTGCTCTGTCCTAAACATCCTGTGCCCCACCACTATTAGCATGTAGTGATGTTTGATGTGTTTGTGAAACAATGATACTTGCAAATGAGCCGGATTTCGTCGATCTTGTGTGTGCGTGTGTGTGTGTGTGTGCGTGTGTGCGTGTGTGTGTGTGTGTGTGTGTGTGTGTGTGTTTGGTTCAGCAAAAAAAAATTTCACTAAATCCCTTCAAATTACCTGATGAAACTGTTTGATTGACAGCTATGAGTAAGCAGCACTTCTTGTTTGATAGGACCTACACTTTCCGTCTTGTGTTTGTAAATGTTATTTCTGCTTTCAAACACACAGTCTTTGCTTTTTTATTTTGTTTTCTAAACGTGAATGTTGTCTTGGCTTCTGTATTTTTTTGTAAATGGTTTTCCGTAATTTTGTTTTTATTGATTGAAATTATTTTTTATTGATTTGCACTTCTCATGATTGATTTTAATACCAAAATGTATCTACATGTTAAAAAGCCATGGAAGTGAACAATGTACTGGTGTATAGTAGGAGAGAGAACAGTAACTGTAAACAGTAGTGATCAGAGCAGTAAAAATGACATTGATTGAGAACAAATTAAGCACCAAATCAAAAAGATGGATTGAATTAACTTTAAACAGTTCACGTCACTTGTGCATTCTGCTGGCCCGATAATTAAAAAGTTGGATACAATGTAAGCAATCAAGAATTAATATTAAGTTCTTGACATTGGCAGCTGTTCAGTAGTAGTACTTAAAATAAAAACTTTAAAATATGGATCTAATCATAACTGATAAGTGTATTGTATTTTATAGAGTACTTGATAATTATTCCACAAAAATGAATGTTCATGTCGTGGAATGTTGTTTCACTATTCAAACTATCAGCAGTCTCTACAATCTATTTTGGTAACTTCTACAAAACAGGGCTTATAATTTAATGAAAAGTATTTGTACATTGTTCTGCTCGCTACCACCTTGCTCCAAACCACAGCCAACAGCTGACCTTGCACTCACCTATAGAGAGCGTGACTCATAGGCTGCATTGTTGGACCTAACAGCATTGGAACATTAAATTAGAGAACCAGCTGAGTCTTGAAGGCACAATGACACATTTACCACCACGTGCACTGGTTCATTTAAATATAAGGTATTACCGGGGGAGGGGGGTGCAAAAAACTGGTCCAAGCATCTTTAAATATTTTAGTTCTTATTTCTATTTATGTATAGTATACTATTTATAATGACTTGAATGTTGATTGTATCAAGTCAGGTGAAATATAACAAACAATCTATTCTATCGCTTTAGAGTACTTCTTGTTACATTTCCCCCAATTTGCCTCCAAATTTGATCACATCAAAATACCCCATTCAATCACGCCTCTTTTCTACTGATGCTGACCTTCACTCTGACTGAGGAGATTCGTGACTATCACACTTTGTGTGATTTTACAATGAACTGGCTTATGCATCGTAGTGACTTGGTAAGTACAGTTTATTGCAATGTCTACAATTAACCTGACTACATGTGTTTGGAGAAAACTAGAAGTCTTGGAGGAAACCCATGCCCCAACTGGGGGTTGGCCCAACTTGGGATTAACCAGAGGACCTTCATTCTGAGAGGTGACAGTGCTATCCACGTATCCATTGGACAAAAACATAAATAAAAATAGAATGAAATGGTTATATCCTAAATTTTTAAGTTAGTTATACCTGTTGTTACAGTCATATCCACTTTACATAATTGCAGTTAAATGTTTAATCACTGATTACTGTTCTTTGGAGCACTAACAAACAAACAATAAAAGTGCCTGCCCGGAGGCGAGGGACTAAAAACCGCTGAAGCAGACAACATGACTAACTCAATTTCCAAGATAAGGTTCTCATCCTTTTATCTCACCTTCACCTTGAGTTCTGCCAGACAGCAAAATGCAGAGACTTAGGTGCTTTATGTGCCATTGCTGAGTGAACATATAGCCCTATTTCTGTAACTGTGCCTTTGACAAGAACCCTAGTTGTCTATTTTTAAATTACAAGGCAACAGATTACAAATCAGCTTTATTCAGCCCATCAGACTAATCAGGCACGAACTATTTTTTTCATGTTGTAGAGCACTGGCCTTAGCTGACTACAAAACTATAAAGTCAAGCAAGCATATAGAGGTAGAGTGTTTGGAAATATCAGTTTAATATGGATTATTTGAACTAAAATAATCGTTTTGTGCTTCCAGTCAGTCTGTGATTCTTTATAGAGTTCAGTTCTATTTTGCAAGAAGATAGCTGAAACTTAATAGATTGAAGCAGCAAGTGAAAATAAATTTAATAAATATTATATTGTATAACTTTAATAAATTATGACCTAAATATGGAATTACTATCGAGGATAACTAGCAGAACAAGCAGAACAGAATAAATACTAGTACCGATATACAGTCCAGATTACATTATAGGATCCAGTAAACTAAAACGATGCACTTATCATAATGTTTATTACAAACAATTCATTGTCATAATTCACAGCCTGATTCAGACAGACAGACAGGCACATAAGACTTATAGTTAGGGCAAGAAAAAGCAATTAGAAACAAACACTGTACATGCTACAGAAGAAACACTGGGTACTGTTATACAAGACACAGGATAATAGACAGGTATAAAAATAACAGAGCCAGGATTAAACCCAGGTCCCCAAGACCCATTAAGCTATGCTGTGACAGTGCTATAGCTGTAATATAAAGCAGCCTCAATTTTAAAGGCAATGTACACCTGAAAAACACTATCTCATCATCACGGCCCCTTTTAGGTGGGCTATATAGACAACAGGTGAATATTTGATCCTTAACATGCAAATGTAAGGATTTAAGTTTAACAAGAACTGTAGCTTTTGTGGAGTGTACACAGTCTGCAGTATTCAGTATCTATCAAAATTCATTCAAGAAATAAACAGTGGTTAACCAGTGTCAGGGTTATGGTTGGGCCAATGATCAATGATGTATATGGGAAGTAAAGACTTCTGCACTGCAAAAAAAGAAGTTAATGCTGATTTGGATAGAAATTTATTAGAGTACACAGAGTATCTGTTACAGGGACCAACATAATATTAGGAAGGTGGACACAATGGCTACTCAATAACAAAAATAATATCTAGTTGAGGTGGCTAAAGTGTATTTTGCTGTCTTGTTAACTTGTGTGACAATACATGACCCAAAGTTCAGCATGCAAAATGCTATAGTTTATACTGTCTGTTTCCAAAAAAATATATCTTCGGGAGCAGATATAGCTTAGTGCTTAAGGTTCTCGACTAGTAAATGTAAGGTCACTGGTTCAAGACACAATCTGGTCTGAGAGCAATTCCCTTTATTCTCAATTAGAGGTGTCACATTTCTGTAAATCAATTTGAAGAAAATAATCCAAATTTATAACTTACGAAATTATATAAATGTTTTCATGTCTCTGTACCAGTCACCAAACTCAAATGGTTTATAATTAAATTTCATTTGGCAGCCAAAAAATATATTATTATTATTATTAATATTATAGAACATTTTCAACTTACTCATTTTTATGAACAAATTTTATTGACTTTTAGATTCTTATGTGAGCTGCTTGCAAAAACATCTTTGCAACATTGGTGTAAACACTCATTTTATGACAAAAGAAAGGATGTCTTTGATTTTTTTTAAATGACCTCTATGAGCAGAAACAATTAGCATTGAGCTTTCTGAAGATAAAACACCCTAATCTATACTGCGGTTCTGCTTAAATATATATACTTGCTCAGGCTTCAAGAAAGTGACATTTCAATTTAATGCTATTTGCCCACAAGTAATGATGTTAACAGGACGACAAAAGGGTTAGCAGAAATTCTAATTAAAAGTGGGAAGAAAAAGAAAGGAGCAACAGCATCGAGGTGACATTGCAGAAACTAAATTACATGCTAAAACACTTTGTGTGAACTCTGTTTGTTCTGATATAGTCTGAACACACAGTCCCGAATGTTTCTAACTTAGCTGTCTCAAACTTGGCTAACGTTGCTGTCTTAGCACAGCAGAGCTCAACATCCTGAGCAAAATGAATGTAAACTTTGTTTCTGGCCCCTCACAAGCTTGTTTATGTGTTCGCACACCTTCTGTAATGTTGATAGTTTTCAAAATACTTTAATTTAATTTAAGATCTTTTTTCTGTAGATACAGGTCACCAAGTAACTGATGGGATCTTTCAATTGAAGGCAAAAACCAGTTGGGTAAACAGCTAAATGGAAGCAAGATTTCTGAGAACATGAAAGACCAAAAAGATAATTTAAGTGTCTGTCAAATTCACTGCCGCATAAATGAGAACACAACAGAACATCTCGACCTGTAAACATTCTTAATGATTGATCTCATATTTACTCATGCGCTATATATAGATGACTAGCAGCCGTAGCATTTGGTACTGAATGGCGACTCACCTTGAGTAGTGCGTGGAGCACCTGTTTGTTCAGCTCTGAGGCACATCCACAGTCCAGCTGCCTCGTCTGTCCTGCCCTCTGCTGAACTGAACTAGCATCTGAATGCACAACATCACTGCTGTCTCCAAGGAAACCTGGGTACCACGTGGCCCAGTGACGATCCAGATGTGTGCATTCTCCCTCACTTTCTCCCGCTGTCTCATCCTCATCCACCTAGTGACCACCTAAATGCCTTTCCTATTTCCTACACCCCATTCCCACATACCTGAAATCGCACAACGAGCTACTAACAGATATGTGGTCTTAAAAAATATTTACCCATGATTTTTACAAATTGGGGGTTATTTATTTCCTATTTTTAGTATTCAGTTATTTTTTTTTTGGCTGATCCCCTTTAAATGGCCTTTATGTGTACTGCAGTCATTTTAAAATGCTGTTCTGTACATCACTACATGTTTTCTGCCAGGTCACTGAGGGCGCATAGGTATACAGAGTCTGACTCAGAGAATTTATGTTTTACAGTCCAATGGGCAGTATTTCTAAGGACACTGTGCTTCTTTTTTCCAATAAACCCTACCAATCTACTTGTATCGAATCATCCTGAAAGTTTTATGCTTTCCCATTACTGATCTTCCACTGTTGGCAGAGGAGCTTTACAACTAACTCACTCCCATCTTTTCACCTTTATGAGTCGGAAACATATTTGCATCAGTTTTATGTATGGAGAGCCACACAATATTCAGAGAAGTCATTAGTTTTCTTTACACGTGTAAGAAACTAACAGTTAAAATTTCTGTGCCCTGCTTAAGGACATTTTAGTCATGACCCGTTGACTCTCAGAATTGAACTAGCAACCTTTCCATCACAAGCACAGTTCTCTAACCACCACTATGGCTTCCTGAAATCCCAGCTCTGGTGTGCCTGCATATGCAACCACAACAGTATAATTACTGCATGTGTGATTATCTGTAAGCTGGCAACAATCCCAACTGATTCAATGAGTTGTTTCTCGTTTCTTAAACAACCATGTGAAAAGACACATCATACGATCATAGAAAAGGCAGTCTGTTTTAGAGGGTCAAGTCATTAACATGCAAATAGATTGCAAAAACTACTAAAATTAAGTTAAGAACTGCCCAATGCATTGTTACAAAATGGAAGAAGAGTGGGGATCCATTGACTTCAAGAAAGAATTGCGGCCAGGAATAAGTCCTGAATGATCACTTAGACGTTTGGTGTAATCAAATAAAAAACAACACTAAAACTCATGTCTGTTTATCAGTAGTAACAATTCCACACACATAGCCTCATCAGTAAAGCTAACCTGGTAAAAAAAAAGTTTCAATTTGCTGGGGAGCATAAAGATTGGACTCTGGAGTAATGGAAGAAGGTGTTGTGGTTTGATGCATCAGGGTAAGAAGAGAGGCAGGTGAAGCGATGCACCCATCATGCCTAGTGCCTACTGTAAAAGCCGGTGAGGGTAGTGCAATGATCTGCGGTAAATGCAGTTGGTCAGGTTCAAGGTTCAACAACATTATGTGCTCAAAGAATTAGGTCAGCTGACTACCTCAATATTACTGAATGACCAGGTTATTCCATCAATAGATTTTTTCTTCCCTGATGGCAGGAACTTACTCCAAAAGGACAATGACAGAATTCATCAAGCAGGAACTACGATCAAATGGTTCAGGGAGCATGAGACATCATTCTCACACATGGATTGGCCACCACAGAGTCTAGACCAGGGGTCACCAACGTGGTGCCCGTGGGCGACCGCGGGCCTGTTCTAAAAAGAGTTCATTATAGTGACACTGCATTTTTTTTCGCTATTGTTCATTAAATCACACATGCATTGGTGTCAATTAGAAAATGACAATCTATGTAATATATTGTAGCGATCGCTTAATGTTATGAGTTATGAGCCTAGTGCAGGTGTGTAGGGAGCAAGAGAGTTTTTGGGAGTGAACCATTGTGTGCGTGTGTGTGCGCTCCGATGTTACGGGCGATGCTACGAGGAAAACGATGGCGGAAATGTAACCGCGAGTTATCCGAAGGTGTTTATAAAACTGGTCTCATCCATCTCATCCTTTCAGCGCGACCCATAGATGTTACAATATATAATTATAAATTATTTATTAAAATGAATTATATAATTATTATTGTGACGTCACAAGTGTGTATCAAACTGGTCGCCCTCCGCATTAGTTGGTACCCCAAAAGTAGCTCTCAGCTTCAAAAAGGTTGGTGACCCCTGGTCTAGATGTTGATGTTGTTGCAATTATATGCTCCACATTCTACAAAATCTTGTTAAAAAGAATAGAATCTTTCAAATAGATTGGTTTCACTACCCAGTCAAGTACGTGTGCAGACACCTGACCAGCTAATAACATCTTGGAATTTGTGCTATAAGACAACTGTTGGCATTACATACACTGTGTATCTCTCTGTGTTCGGGTGGTAAAGTGATAAAACATCACACCTGCACACCGGACGCCGTCAACTGCTCGGCTCAATTCTCCGCTTTTTCTACCGGCAGACAATGATTGATGGGGCCTGCAAGGGGGCGGGCGACTGTAAAATAGTAAGGTAGACTTATAATTTGCTTCGTGTTGGCGAACATATGCAATTGGCTAAGCACAGTAGTAGTGCCTTGGGCTATCAACCAGAGTATGGGGGTTCAAATCGAGTCACAGAGAGTCTCTGAGCGAGAACCTTTACCTTCTCTGCTCTAGGAGTGTCGAACCTGGGTTTTGATAAATAAATAAAGTTGTCGTAGTGTATTATATATATGAATTGGGGGGGGGGGGGGTATTGTTATGCTCATCACGGTTCTGATTGTTCAGAAAAGGAGGTCATTGAAAGCAACTACACCTCGAGAAAGTGCTGGGAAATGCAAAACGAATCTCTACATTTTATTTATCATATGTCTTATAATTTATTTGTGGCTTGTTGATCAAGCCGGATGGTCATTATGGATGGTCAACTACTGGTCGTTATGGATGATGCCAGTCACCCTCTACATCAGCAGCACCATCCGATCGCTCTTTCTCAAATGCAGGACTAATAGACTTTAAAAACGTTTTTCTCCTTTATGCCATCAGACTGTACAACTCATCTAGGGTTTATGGGAAATTATAGCATTTTTTGCCCGATCACAACACACCACATTGAACAAGTGCAATAGGATTGTACTAGATCTCTACTTTTAGACATTTGCATATATATTGTATTGTATATCTCCCCCCCCCCTACTATATTATTTTCTGTCTTTTGTTTATACTGGTGTTGTTGCTGGAATCTAAATTTCCCTGAGACAAGCACCCCTAATGGATCAATACATTTATATCTAATCTAAACATTCTATTTTGTGTTATTAAATAGCTATAATAATATTCTTTTAATCATCTGATCTGATTTAAGAATAATTGATCAGTTCAGAAGAAGTCGGGCAGTCGGAAGTTTTAATGTAGTGTCCTGGACTAAAAATCTAAAGGTGGCTGCAGAGTTCAAACCCCACCATTTGTAGGTTGCAACTGTCAGGCACTTAATCAAGATATTTATCCCTCCATTGCTGAAAAAATGTGTGTGCTAAATGCCAACAATGTGACTGGTGCATTTTAGCAGACTCTTTTTCAGAGTGCGTCGGAGTCAATAAAGCAATCATCAGTATTCTGTGGTATAATTAGTGTAGTGATGTACTGACAAATAACCTGGCTCACATCAAGTCTATTTAGAAAGAAAAACTCAAGCTGTATTATGCAAGCATGTGAACATTTACTGATAAGTGACAAATTGTTTTAGTGAAATTTAATCTGGTTGATACATTTAAGGGTGGCTAGGTGGGTAGCACTATTGCCTCATAAGCAAGAAGGTCTGATCGGATCCCAGGTGGGTCCAGTTTGTTTCTTTGTGTCCATTTTCTTATATCCCATCTGTACGGATTTGACGGTGAATGTCTGTGTATTTGTGTTTGTGTTCACCCTGCGATGCATTGGCACCGTGTCCAGGGTGTTTCTGTGTGCTTTGCACCCATTGTGAAGCTGAAATAGGCTCCATCACCCTGCTTCCAATCGTTTCTGATAAACAAATAACAACGTAAGTTTGTGGATCCATTTAAAGCAGAAGCAGATCTTCGTTGTTCTAGACCAGGGGTCACTAACGTGGTTCCCGTGGGCACCAGGTCGCCCGAAAGGACCTCACGAGTCGCCCCCGGGCCTATTCTAAAAATAGCTGCATATTTTGCATATTGATATTTATTTGTTTCCTACCTTGTTAAATTATTGTTGAAAATTATTGTGAGAAATCATTTACACGATCAGCATCTTCACATAGATGAATATCATTAATTATTAATAGTAACATGTAATTAAAGATTATAAATTTGTGATTTCACAAGAATTACTTTTCTGTTTTTGTTGACTGCTGCTGTCAGGGAATCATTAGCATCTTATATCGTCATTGCAGCTTTTAGCATGCGCTGTTATCCCAAGTGACTTAACAGTTATGTCTGTATACAATCCTAGCAGTTGAGGTTTATGAGCCTTTCTTAAGTCAAACAGCGGCAACCAAGCATCTATGCTACTTGAATCATTGACCTTTCGATTAATAGTCTAGTACTTTAACCACCAAGGTTAATGGACTATGAATGTAATGCATTCATTTAACATGTGAATCTTTACAAAAGATGGTTAGAACCACCACAAGACAGTTAATAACTGATTCAAAAACGCTATGTTGATGTTCTTTATTTAGAACGGTAGGATATGTATATGTATATATATATATATGTGTGTGTATATGTGTGTATATATATATAAATGTATAGGCAATATGTAGCATTTTGGCCATTTGCTTATTAGCAATGTGTAATGGGTCATTTCCATGTTTCCCGAGGTCTCAAAATAGAACACGGTGCATTTCCATGTCAGTATTTAGCTTACGTTTCTCCTATAGTTCTGTACTGTATAGGCACACTTACACTGTTCTCAACTGTTTGACATCACTGGCACTATACACCTGGTTACCAGGTGCACAGTTTTCCAACTACAGTTTAATACAAAATTATGTTGTCTAGTTTGTACCTACTAAGAAATTAAAGGACATCGATTGTCTGCATTTTGGAGATGATCTATCTAAAGTGACTTCTAGTACTGCAATATAAGCTGTTGAGGACAATGGTCAGACTTGAGTTAGCAAGTTTTTGATTGTTTTTGTTGTTCTTAATCACTTGGCTACAACTGCAGTGTAAAACTAAGTTTCAGTGCTGACCAGCACCAACGATTTGTTTGATTTTTTACAAAAATAAAAATTTGAAAGAGAAATCGTTCATTTCAGTTTGTATTTAGTTTTAGTTAATTTAGTCAATCAATTTCATTTAGTTTAAAACATTTGGCTATCACATTGTAAACATTGTACTTTCTTCTTGTCTTTATCCAGATGGATTCTCCAGTCTCCACACCAGCTCCTCCACCTCTACATCTCCTCACACCGCTCGGCAGCTCGGAGATCTCCTCCCCGTGCGAACAGATCATGGTTCGCACACGCTCAGTTGCAGTGAACACATCTGATGTGGCACTTGCCACTGAGCCAGAATGTTTAGGTCCTTGTGAGCCTGGCACCAGTGTAAACTTGGAAGGCATTGTATGGCAAGAAACTGAAGACGGTAAGCAAAACAATTCATGTTTTATGCTTTGTGTTGGTTGTAAGGTTTTCTAAAGTCATAATTGTCCGGGATCACTGTACCCCCTTTTTATCATACGACAATGCATAGGCATATCCAAAGGCACCTATATATGTCAACAAATACTACTCTGTTAATGGAGAGATTTGGGAACAATACTTGGCAACCTGTGATTAGTGGTGCTTGAACCAATGGTTTTTACAATGACTAAACAGGATATGATTTGCTGTGTTTATACATGAATGGATTGGGATTGAAACTCTAGTAGCTCAGTTCAGTACGCTACCACTGGAATAATAATAAGTAGCATAAGTATCATTTTTTTACATTGGCCACTGTGAGTATAGTATCAGTACTAGTAGTAACAGGTCTACTGGAAAATGATTTTATTGTGCTTACAAGCACCTGGATTTAGGGAACTAGACCGTTTCTGAGGCAATATTCGCTAAAATGATAGTGTGAAGTGGTTTTAAACATTGTATGTTAAGTCACGCAGAGTGTCACATTTGGAATAATGTTTTCGTTTTATTCCTGAAATGGCCTTCAAACAGTAGAATGGAGTAAACATGGTAGTAATGACATTCTCTAAAAGATCATAACAACTGTGGCGCATATGTATCAATAGTGGTTGAGGAATATGAATTAGAAGTCTGAACCCTCATTTGAACTTAAATATTATTCTTTGAACATTAAAACTTTCGGTTGTTTAGAAATTGCTTCCAAGGCTGTGTCAGGTCCAACATTCTGTTTTCATGTCTTGGCTAGTTATGTTTGATTTACCCATGATGTCACACAAAGAAGGAAGTAAGCTTTGGAGGTAAACCTTAAGTACTTAAAGTAGAGAAGGTACACCTCGAGTTGCAGTTGGTGTTAAAACCATGCTTTAGTTTTTTTGTCAGCTGACCTACTAGATGTTGTGGGTGATTAGATCATAAACATTGTTGTTACAGCTGTTGGCAACAACTTGCTAACGCTATATGCTAGGTATTATGGTTAATATTGATGCTGTAGCAGTAAACCTGTTTGAATATGTTACCATAAGACATGAATATCTCATCAGGACGCAGATTCATTGGTAGATTCGGGGAGCAGAATATAGCTCAGATTTTGAAATATCTGGTGCGTGTCTTCATAAGAATTTAAAGCACTGTACACCAGGACTCATCACTTATAGTTGTGATTTTACCTAGATAGAAACGTGAAGTTTTAGTTGAGTCTGCACGGGTTATCAGATGAGCTTTATTCTGGGAGTTGTGGTCCAGCGCTAGATTAAATTAGTTCGTGAGATGGTGAGAAAGTAAGTCAGGAACTACAGAAGAAGCAGAAGGTTGAGACACGGATAAAATACAGCAAGACTCTGCCATACCATAATGCCCCTAACAATATATCAAGCGGTGCAGCTTCGTAGCTTACCTAAGTCATTACATTGCTCGTTGGCTTAATTACTGCTGAATTAAAATGATATTTTTATTTCAATTGTTAAAAATCATTATTAAATTTAGAAAAAGCTCATTTTTATATCGATTGTATCATTTTATTTAGTTGTATTTATCTGCTACACCATAAAGGCCGGCCAGTGAAAATATTGTCTGACATTAAACCAGCACCATGGTGCAAATAATTGTTGGGAACTGCTGGTATAGAGGATCAACTACTCTATCTTCAGTCTATTTGTTTGGCATCCTTTACGCTGTCTGTTTTAGCTAGTATGTAGAGAAGCACCTCTTGCGTTACATTCATGGTCAGACATGATATTAAAGCAGGGCTCTGTATTTATTTTAAACCATGTGCACGACTGAGATAAGCTTACAAGAATAAAAAGCATAAACAGCAGTGTTTATAGTCATGCTCCAGAAAAGAGATTTGAAGGAGCAAAAAGCCAAAGAGCAATTACCTACTGTAGCTGCTGTCATCCACTCTGATGTTGCCAAGCAAATATGCTAATGCAGTGACCTAAGTAAACCGTAGAGCTCTTAACATGCTGACTATTAAATTTCCATCTCGGAATGTTATTCAGAACTCCGCTAATGACTGCTGAAATTGCAGTGCGGCATTCACAATTGCTGCAATTTTAACAATGAGCCAGGCCACATTTTTTCTGGTTCCTACGCGTGCTATTAACTACGATGCACTGCATTTCAGTAGTCCCTCTGGGCTAACCTACCAGGAGCACACGGGAAATATATGACTAGCTTTTCGCTTTCCATATTCTGTCAGTCCCGTTCCGTCCTCTAGCACTATATCGCCATGGCCGCTTGGTGATTCAGTGCCTTACCTCAAGCACTTCAGTAACTCTCATGCAATGATGGTAGTGCCTGAACCCCAGAGGTCTCATCATGGTGCGCGAACTTCTGCTTGACAAATGCAGAAAATAAGCCAGAGAAAAGTCTAAATCCGCCTCTTGAGAGCGGTGTGGAGATGAGCATTAGGCAGCCAGTGTGCTGCTGCTGTCGGAGCTATTTCACTATTGCATTTATGATTGTGCCGAAGACAAGTGTGGCAGGGATGCTGGGATTATTCTAGAGTGTTGTGTAATGAAACAGTGCTTTATTTTGCCTGTAAAATAATTGCCAAAAGTGTTTATCTTCACCCCTGTATATCTAAGTGGCATCTGTAGGGTTTAATATAATGTTGGCCCACCAAGTGCACATATAACATCTACAGTTCTTTCCACAAAGTTTAGGAGTTTGTTTATGGGAATTTTTGACCAATCTTCCAGATTTTGCTTATTCGTATTTTTATTAGAATTCAATGAATTGCTTGGGTGAACAAATACATTTGGCAATATAGTGAACGTTATTGCTAGTAATTGGAGAAGGTTTGTGATAAGATTGCGCAAGACCGGTCATTACATTAAGAATCGGTCATTACCAGGATATAAAAATATATTTTTTAATTACGCTCACTTGATAATTGTTGTTCTTATATTAGTTTATCTGTAGTATGTGTCCCAGTTTGATTGACTAAAGGTTTGTTGAGATTTTTTTAATGCTACATGGATTGTTTCTTACAGTACTGCATGTTTTATGTTAGGTTAGTCTGTACTGTCTACAATTTTTTTTTTTTTTTATCCGTATAGGTTTTAAAAAGCATCTTGTTTATTTTTACCATTAGTGACATGTTTTTTAGCTGGAAAAGATTTTAATTTTTTCCTGTGGAAAAAAAACACATTTAGAAGGCAAAGAAAACATTTCGAAATGTATTATGTTTAATGGCTGGGCTCTCAGACATACAAGTTGTTGAGGTTTGGGGTATTTTGCTTATTCTTGCTGTATACGAGACTCGAGCTTCTCAACAGAATGTGGTTCCTGTAAAGGGTCACGCATTTGAAACATGAGAATGAATTAAATTGTGTGCAGGCCTTTATGTCTAATAACTGCACTAGTGACTTGTGTGGAATAAAGCCTACTGTGTATTAAACAGCTATTAAACAATTGCACATCTGGGTCTTTATGGGAGGTTGCACATTTATGGCATGTGATATGTACATAATAGAATTATAATTCCAATGGTGGGGGTGAATATTTTGAGGAATTAGCTGGCTTAAAGAAGAAAGCAGACACTCAATTAGAACACGTTTTATGGCTTTTGTTCAATCACGCTCTGTAAAACACTGATCAGAATGCAGAACATGTGCAATCACATAATGCAAGTTAACTTTGCCAATTTGGACTGTGAAAAGGCACATTTTAAAGTAAGTGTGATCTATTTAAAATGTTACATAAAAGGTGTTTAGGTTTTATATTGTCTCTGTACTGCCTCTTGTTTAACGAGGACATATTACACCTCATTTTAAACAAGTTAGAAGAGCTCTATGGGATCTACAAAACATGATCATGAAGCACAAAATCACTCATAAAGCGATATTACTTCTTTAGTTTACTGGTAGTTTATAGGAGCAGTAGAGACTTACCTGGAAATATACCGTACTGGCCCGCACTTTTTTCCAAAAGTTCGAACATAAAAACTGGGGTGTGACTTATTTGTGCGACCGATATATTTTCAGTTGTAACAGAAACTTTAAATCTAGCTGCACATTTATAACACAACATGTTATGATGCAACAATGACGTTCATGTTTGGATTTTTGAATAAGTGG
>JAOUQU010000002.1:2048976-2067798 GCA_028566735.1 Ammoglanis amapaensis
AACAATAAAATGTCACTGTACTGTAAGTAATTTTGCACCACATTATAATCATAGTTTTGGCATTTGGTATAAATCATTTGGTTTTCATTTAATGTTGTGCATCAATAAACCTTTTATTGCCACCAATTATTGATTAATTCACACCAACTTATGTTCCAGCATATACAACCAAAAGTAAGTTATTACAGGTAATGAATGCCTGTGCTGCAATGTGTTAACTCGCACCTGTCATAGGTGGCCACCATAAAGTTGAGCAGCAGGCCAATAGACTGCTCTACATTAATCTGGTGGGTGGTTGGCAGACGCTTGTTTAGCTGGTAAAAGATTGAAGAAAGGATGGTCTCAAGCCGCGACACGTTTATCTCAGCATTGTGGTCCAGTGTACTAAGTCCGTTGTCACGAAACGCTTCAATCATATTCCACACATCCACCAGGTGAACTGACAGAAGAGAAAAAAACACTGATATAAAAAATATGTTTTATATTGTAGCTGTAATATAATGTGATTATGTTTTTTTCATATGTAACAATACATAATATGTAGCAGCCAAAAAAAATATACAAAAATAATTCCATCTAAGCAATTAGCAACAACTAATAACAATAATAATAACAGAGTAACAATGAGAACAAGACTTACGATTGCATCTTTTCTGAACAAATCTTAGCTTGCACGCTGTCCTGTATGTTGATAGACGAATTACATCAAAGTTTTGCGCTCCTGGTAACAATTATATAACACAAGAAATAGCAGGTATAACTGTTGCATCAACAAGTTGTTGCTAATCAAATGAACACGGCATCTTCAGGCTAGCGTTAGTCTTCTGAAATTTAAATCCATCAACCCTGGTGAGAGCATGTATACTCGTTTGGTTAAACTATAGCTACTACTCTAGAGCTGACTAGAGAAGTCAAACATATAACTCTAATGCTGCAGTAGGATCAAGGAGAGCCATTAAAGCAGTTGTTTTTATAAGGATGCCAATGTCAGTAATCATTTTAAGTCAACTGACCTCAGATTTAATCAATTTACTTGTGGTTTCTTTCAGAAAAAGTTTCTAAGCGTAATGAGTTTTACTACTATTTGCCTGTACCTAATTCAAAAACAATTACTTACAATAACTACAATGTACATCAGAAAAATAAATATATTGCTCTTATTTCCTCAAACAATAAAGATTGGTTTATTTAAATGTCTAGAGATTAAACCTTCGGCTCTGAGGGTAAATCTGTGTGTACATCTGTCTATACAAACAAGAATAAAGAAGAGCACACTGTGTTGACTCACTCATTTCCATGAAGAGCTGTCTCTTCTCCACTGTGGCCTTGCAGCTCTTGCTGGCTTCCTCAATCATTCTGAACAAAACAGATACAGAATTACTTACTTACACAAGCAGTCACTGCATTTAGCTTTCTAACCACATGTGGATACATAAGTATTCATAAAAGATTGTGATGATAACGTCAAAAATTACAATAAAATGAAATTGCAGCAAAATTAGTTTCTGTAAAATATTTAATGGAGACTGGGAATGCATTTGTGAATAGAATTTTAGGTTTTTTATTTATTTACAGTTAATATTTATTCTAAAAACCAGCTACATGCAACTTCATTTAAAAGATCAAAATGATTGGTGGGACTTATATATTAGCTCACTCATAAGCTCAGGTTCTAATTTATAGCACCTCTTAGCAATCTCTCCTGCAAAAGAGAAACAGTGATGGACTCCTGACAGGTGATGGCAGAGGCATTGTTATGTTCGATGAACATAGTTTAGAACTTTTTCTTAGCATTTAGTTGCTTTTTTTGACATATTTAAACCTGGCATATTTAAAGTTTGGCATGATGGCTCGATGGGTGGCACTGTCACCTCACAACAATAAGATCCTAAGTTTGATCTCTAGTCAGGGCCGTCCATATTAATTCTGTGCAAATTTGCATGTCCTCCCTGTCTCTTTGAGGGTTTCTAAATATACTTCCTGGGCGCTGTGTGAGACGGCTGCCTCTCCAGTAGCTCCGTAGTTTTAATACTTTTTTAACCTTTCTTTCTCTTTTATTTCCACTCTTTTTACTCTTTATGATAATTTAAAGTGCTTTTTATGTATCCAATGGATATTTTCCTCAATTTCCCTGAGGGAACCACCCAAAGGGATCAATAAAGTTCTATCTATCTATCTATCTATCTAAACTGTACTATAGGTACCTAGCCATTCGGATGCATAACCCAGTGCATTGTAGAGCCTGAATAAATATAAAGACAACTGACAACTGCCATTGTCAAATATAAAGACCAAATATAAAGACCATCCGGCAGTTTTCAGTGGTCGGTCAACCCAGTAAGGCTGTGCATACAATATATAAATTGTACATTTCACATCACTTTGAAGTTTCTGTGCTTTTACTTTTTTTTACTAAAAATATGTAAACCAAGTCAAATGTCCAGTCAAATGATCTTAGTATTTGCAATGCTCAAAATAACAGGAACAGGTAAAAATTAATCTAAAGTAAATGAAAAGATTATCACCATTTTTCAACACTCATAATTGTGCTTTTAACGCAGAGAGGAATAATCCTCCATATTTTACCCAATCCATGCAGTGAAACAAATTTGCACGCACTAGTAAACATAGACTATGGGGCAGCAGGCAACAGGTGTGCTGTGAGCAGCACCCAGGGAGCAGGTAGGCTAGATGCAGACTGCCATTTGTGTCCTCCCAAAATTAAAATCCTGAATATTCAGAATTAAATTTTCTGATTATATACTGTGGCTTTCACTAGATATTAGAGCAACTGGCATTAGTCTATTTTATATAATGTATGGATTATACTGTTTTTGAAAATAAAATTATATCTTGGCACAAACCTGTCGGTTTGGCTGAAACTCAGCTAAAAGGAGGTAACGTGAAGAAATACCTGTAAAGAAAAAAATGATTTAATTAGAATCCCACAGACATAAACAAAAACAAGACAGTTTTAGTGTGTAAAAGTGAGAAGTCACTTTTAATGAAAGCCTCAAAGCTTTAAAAGCCGTTTTTGTAAATTTATTGAAGATAGACTTATTCAAGCTAAGGTTTTGAGGGAAGAGTCTTTAAAACAAGTCACCTAAAATGTGCAGTGGACTGCACTGAAATTCTGTCTTTCTACACCCTACACAAACTCCATTCTTAAGAAACAAGGAGAACTCAAATAAAGAACTCCAAATTGTATTAAATAAAAATGACCTTTATATTGAGAAAACTGAAAACAATTTGCTCATAAATGCATCTTTATATTCACAGAGTTCCAAAGTATTTTGTGAAAGCCTTGCACAAAAAAGCTAAATAAAGCATGGCCCAAAGCTCTCTTATTTACTTTTACCTCCTCTGCACTTTAAACACTTCTACTTAGTGCTTCTATACTTCAAACCTTGTAGCTGATGTAGTGAGTTTTGTAGCTACAGTAAAAAATAAATAGAAAAAAGATAATGACAATCATAAAGAAAATAAAGAGATGATTACCTTGTCTTGTGTGCTGCTCTAAGTAACCAAACGATTATATTTTGATATTGTGGTGGCAGTTCCCAGGTGAAGTAATTGGATTTTCCACTGCACACCAGCGTTGGGAGTCTGAACTCACCAGTTCAAATTGCAGCATTGCCAGTTGGCGGAACGCTAACCCTCACCACTAGGATGCACAGACCAAGGCATTGTAGCACTAGTCCTAAACTCAGATAAATATCTAATCTAATATCTGATCAGAAAAACTATCAATAATTCAGATCAATCGTCCTGATCATGATCTGCTGTGGTGACCCCTATTGGGCGCAGCTGAAAGAATTTATATTACATTGTGGTCATATATTTATTATTAATAATAATAATAATAATAATAATAATAATAATAATATAGTTTTATCTGGTATATATTTCATATTATGGTCTTGCTGGATGCAAATAAATCGATTTTCAAAGATGAATATCGAGGCCAATACAAATAAGCAAGTTATTATTGCTTTGTCCATAGCATAAAGAATGTTGATTATAGTAGTAACAAAAATTAGATGGACGGACGAATGAGTAGATGGATGGATGGATGGAGTGGATAAACAAAAGGACAAACAGTCAGACATAAATAGCTCAATGGTTATAGATCAATGGGTAACTTAGAGGGTGGATAGACAGATGTATAGAAATATAGGTGGGTGGCAAAGTGGGTAGATGGATGAATGGATGCACAGATAGATAGATGGATGGACAGACGAGTGGATGGATACATGGATGAATAGATAGATGGATAGGTGGATGGGCAGATAAATACATATATAGCAAATCGATGGATGGATAGAAAGTTAGACAGACAGACAGACAGAAAGATCATCTAACTATAGCAGTAATAATAAATAAATTACGATTGCTTTTGAGCTGCTGCATTTATGATTTTTTATCTTTGGCATTGTTGTGTATTATATAGGAGTAGGGTGACGCTGTGTTCATTGAACAGTGGACTGTGGGAGTTGGGAGCGAATAGGAGCGCAGCTTCATACCATTATGTCATACGCATCGTTTGCTGAGTGTGAATTACACACTGAGATCATTACCGCATAACGACTACTGCCTTCGAATAATTCATAGCGCTCCCATAACCTGATGTGTTTTTCTACCGGACCCTGCAGTACAAACCCTGGACACGGTCAAATCAGGCCTTTTTTTTTATAAAGAAAAAGCCAAATAACCGCACCTCTGCTCCTCTCCTCAGCGATGACATCGCGCTTTGACGTGAACCGACGTGAGCACTCGACCAGACTGTGATTCCACTATAAGCATCAAACCTTCTTCAGTATTAAATTCAACAACCGAAATAACCACATTATTCTACCCGAGGGAAATAAAATTACTCATTCAACACACAATTCATTTTTTTGGTCCCTTCGACCACACATCAGTAGACTGAAAATAAGAACGAGCACTTTATTGTTTTATTAGACTACGTAAATATAATCAATGTATTTAAAGCTGTGTGCTCTGGCCTGTCAGACCAAACAATCGTTAGCTAATGATCTTACCAGCAGGAAATCACGCAGGTTGCGCTACCATCATCAGCATCTGAGGAGAGGAAGAAACGCTCTCGGCTTCAGGAGAGAAAAATCCAGCCGTGACATGTCCCGACATGCTGTCCGCCGAAACGCGGTATTATAGCTCGTCCAGCTTCTCAACCCGCTCCTTCATCCCGCTTCTGTCGTGGTTACCGTTCCGCTTGATTCTGTGTTAACCAACTGCAGTTAGAAGACGCTGTGTGCGTGCGCGCGCGCGTGTGTGTGTATGCCTGTCATTTGATATACTTGCCACTAGAGGCCGCCACATATTCTTTAACGTTAGCTTTCCCCAAGCAAGTCGTCTCTTGGTTCTTTTACTATTACGACAATAATGATGATGATGATGATGATGATGATGATGATGATGATGATGATGATGATGATGATGATGATGATGATGATGATGATCATGATGCCGATCGATTATTTGACAAATTATGAAAATTTGCTTTTTTCTTTAAAATAAAATATTAATGCTTTTTTATTAGGCCTAAACATTTAATTTGTTTCAGAGCTAGGTACACACAATGTCAAATAATGCCATTTATATAAATCCTACATTACACAAGTAAAGTAATAAAATAAATAAAGTAGCCTGGAAGGGTTTGAAAAAAACAGATGCATTATTAGTATGTACTGAATTAAACAAATTAAAATATAGGGTGATAAAATTTTCAGCTAGCAACAAGTTAAACCCGAACTGACCGTGATCATGTGGTTGTGGAAAAGGTGAATAGTTTCAGAAAAGTCAGATTATTGACATTCACCAGCTAAGGAGATTGCTGAGACTGGTAAAATCAGGTTAAGAACTGTTCAACGCATTAAAAAGTGGGCAAAAATCATATTTGAGATAGAAATGTGGTCATAAAATCATCAATTAAACCATCATGATCGGCAATCACTTAATAAGTGGCAATTGTAATTACACTGTAAAAAATAAAGCTATATTCAGAGACTGGATCACAAAATCTGATGGAAGACTTCTAATGGAGCTTTTAACATCAGACTTTATAACCTGAACAAATCTGAAAATTACAGGGTGCATGTTTCATCACTGCAGTGGTTCATATGTGGCTATTAATTACACAGATTAATAATGGAGTACAGAAGTAAAACCATGTCCTTGTTGGAATAGTAGACAATATCCTTCACCTGTCACGTGGCAGACTAGAGTTTGATTATCTGATGGAGAGATTATTATATCAGGGATAATATAACCTAATGAGTAGAACTTGAGGCTATCAAACAAAAGATTGATGATTCAAATTCAGTCTCTGCTACACAGTTTTTGTTGGATCCTTAAGTGAGACACTTAACTTTGTCTCCACCAGGGATGCTGTATGATTACTGATCTTGTACTCTGACCTAAAGTTCCATACAAGTGTGATTTGCGATGAATGAATTTTGTGGTGTACACCGACTGCATTTCAAAAAACTGTAATGATCAGGTGTATCCTGTTTATCTCTTGGAATTTGAATGCATTATATGTATTTTGATTTGGTCTGGTTTTATAAGCTGATCACAACATAATATATCTATCAAGTGTGAGTTTAAAAATATGTATAGTCATAGTCGACCAGTCACATAACTTAAAATGTTATTCAAATCTTGGAGAAAGTGTCTATGTATTCAACTAATCACATTTCAATGTCCAGTCCTTATGACTATTTACACACTGATGGTTTGGACAAGAGGACACAACATTTTCTTTTATCACAAATGCCTAATCTTGTTCTTATTGTTTGTTAATATGCAACCCTGCTAGAAATGCAATTATAGTTAATAACTCAACCAAACAGGCTAGAACCACGTTATAAATTGTGGCAGATTTATCACTTAGACAATTAATTTTATTTCTCTCATATAGATTACATGTATGCAAACACAAAACCTAGCAAAAACTACAAAAATACTGTTCACTATGAACATTATATTATCAAGTGACAAGAATAAACGCAACCACACTTCACTCATATTGTTTATTAATAAAATACACATTTGCTTACAATTGCTGATTAAAGTTACTATATTACATTCACCTCTATATTACACAAAAACTTTTACATTATAATATCCCGCTCTATGGGGATTTTGATTGCCAAAATGAGTATAACATTGCATGTAAAAATAATTTCTCTCTCAAGATTGTGTGAGCAATATATTCGATGAGTATGTCATCTATAACTAATATAGACCTCCTCACACTGTAAGACAAATATTAAGTGGGGAGGGGGATATTGCTTAATAATTCCTGCCAAATGATAATTTTCTCTAAATATAGATATGTACAAATATATTATATTTAAAATGTTTAAAATAGAACTACTTTTTTTCAAATACTCAATTTAAAAAAAGAATTAGCACAGTTCTTGTACAAGTCTCTATCGTATGTGTAATCTTGTATTTTATACTCCATATTGTACAATTACAGTAACACAAACACAGCAACATCACCTGAAAATCCCCTCATACCCCAAGACACTCCACACTGACTACTGAATCAGAAATCTTCGCACACACCACAAGCAAGCACCACATGGTGGAACCCACAAATATATGTCAAAAGATAACAAAATACAGTAACAAGATTCAGTCATAAAAGCTTTATATGACGATAACCAATAATGTCACAATTATGTTCATAAAGTATTCTGGAAAACAAAACAAAAAAAATGGGAAAAGCAAGATGGAGGTACATTTCTGGGAAGTAAAGAATAAAATAACTGTATCAAATCATACTACATGGACTGAGGCATAATAAAACTAAACAGCGAATATAGATCATACTTTGTAAATACCCTGTTTATTTATAAGTTTTCTAAAACTATTTGTAAATTGTATTTTTTTAAAATATATTAATAAAATATATTACTTTTTCATACTACCGGAATTTTCAAAGAAAATGTCATTATAATCTTATTATCATATTCCCATAAATGACCTTGGTACATAACCAAACAATCTTTCACTTGTTAAGTAAAAGGCATAAATTCTACAAAAGTGATTGATGCCCAGGTGCATAAAATACCTACCAATACAGGTACATACATAACAAAGTGTACCTGCAAATGTGAATTGCTTACAATAGTCCTGTACTTAGAGTTGAAACAAACTATAGTGTGATTTGTTTTCTAAAACGTATCAGAGGAAAAAGTAACCTCAAGAAAATGGCTCAAAATAATAAACAAAGCAAATATTTACACCATAAAAAAACATCTTTATATCCTCCCATTTGAGTGTTTTACTGTTTTCTATTGCTAATAATCAACATAGATTTTATATATAGTTTTTAAAAAGACAAATACACTACAAAACAATATGTTCAGCATTAGCATTTCATTTTATCCAAGTATTGGTAGTAAACAATACAAATAATTCAAATGGTGAAATGATGCAGACCTGGTTGTGCTCCTGAGTGGGGAACAAAACATTAATCAATTAATAAGTGCTTCAGCATTAGTCATACTAAACAAATTAATAATATACTTTACACAGCAAACAGTTCATTCAAGTTCCAAGTTTCATGATAGAAAAGTGCAACTCTAAAAAGGCATAGATAGGATTTATGATACTTCAAAATGATTTGAAAACGTATTCCCACTTTCAGTTATGAACGTTTCACATTCTACGTATACATTTGATTTTTGATGATGCTATTCAGTCCCTTCTGCTTGATAAATATCTTCAATCATTGAGGCTGCTCACATTGAACAGTACCGTTTAAGCTAGATATAATTCAGGGTCATTTAAATAAGCTTTAACTTTCAGTCATTCTCCAACATAACTGGTATTGTAGCATGCGTGGTTTTACTCGAGATACTAAGGCTTACTAAGTACTATCCAACAATATTGTTTTGCTTTCACATTATCACCATAAGCCAACAAGCAGCACAATATTAAGAATTAATTGCCCAGGGGAACAATAGTTTACCCATAGCAAAATAGTAGTACAGTGCACTTGTACTATGTTTGCTAAAATGTACAAATATATGAGATTAAAACAGTACCGTTTACATATTGCCACTTTTCACTAAGTTTGAAACAAGATGTTTAGGCCAGTTTGTCAGAAAGGAAGTATTAAAATGCATTGCACAAACAATTGAAACAAAGCTCTCCAGTTGTGAAAGAGCAACAGCATAAAGGTAGACTATATATATATATATATATATATATATATATATATATAATAGACTACATCCAGCGTCATAGATAACACAGTGAGATTTTTCCACTAAACCATAATGCTTACTTGCTTAGTTGCAGGAATGGGCACAATAACTCAAGTTTTATTTCAATGTTTTTTTGTTATTTTTTTGAGAATGTTAAAGACACGGGGCAATCTAGCTAGAGGTTCCCAAACATTTGCATTTAAGTACATTGTTTCTGAGCTAATTAATTATATTTTCGAAAAACAATATAGTTTAAATGTACCACAGAATTACTAATGTCAGGAAGGATCCAGATAATTGTGGTCATATACTAGTTATTGTGTACAGTTTTTCTTTTCCAATTCATTTTAATGTTGTACCACCACTTCATACTAAATAAGGTGGAAAAAAGGACTAAATAAGGTGGTAGTGAGTAGCAGTAGTGAGCTAACGTAGTTTATTGTATTATAGGTATACCAACGAATCAAAAATCAAAAAGTCAAAAATACCCTCCTAACAGCTTTAGTTTTGGGGCTATTAAGTGAACTGTTTTAGTTTACCTCAAGTTCTAGAAGTCAACACGTCAATGAGCTAATTTATCTGACAAAGCTAACAAAGCTTTATTGCTTCTGAGCAAATGTTTTCAGCAACTTTAGCTAATGCTGCTATGAACCTGCTTTACCCTGCTTGTTTTAATTTTTTTCCACAAAGTACGTGATTTATAAAAATGCCAATCCCTGCATGATTGATTTTAGTTTTATTTGCAAACTTTAATTAGCATCATTGCTATCATCGGACCACCAAACATGAGACACAGAGTTTGGAGGGGCCGATGCAGTCATCATGACAGAAAGCCCCACACCCCTTACACATGATCATGGCCTTTAGTCGGCAGTAGCACTTTGACTGGACATCGTCCATTCCAGAAGCTTCTATGAAGGTCTGTTCTGGTGAGGTCTCCCCATTACCCTGATCTAGTAGATGACCTGCTGGTATGGCAGTGACAGTGACAGAAAAGGACATCATGCCCTCAGTGGAGTTGTCACCACTGCTTGTGAGCTTAGGAGAATTTCTGTTGTCAGTAATGCTGTGATTTATTGTCCGAGGCATTGCCATGCTGACAGTACCACCATAGAGTGCACTCATCAAGGTTTCCTTTTGATTGTGTGATGTCTGAGACTGGAATGAGATCATGTCTGAGTGGGAATCTAATTGAGTTGGTCCTGAGATACAATGTTTACTATCAAGGTGCGTTGCTTGAGATATGTCTTTGGTTCTAGTAGAAGTGGATGAACAACTTGATGACTGGGATTCCATTTTTATTTGTTTGAATTCTGGGGCATCATCTGATTTGAAGAGTTCATCTTCAATCCCAGTAGGTTTCAAATGTCCTCCTGAGAAATCCCCTCTTTTTAAATCTCTCCCTTCATTTTGTTCTCCTACATGTTCTATATTCATACTGGCTACATGTGGTCTCTTGCTGTTCTCAGAGCCTCTACCATATGTAGAGATGTTTAAAAGGTAGTGTCCAGTCATGGCAGGTCTGGACATCCTCTTTTGCCCGATAAGGCCAAAGCGAGACCTTGGCTGATCATGACACCTGGCTGCAAAACCTAGCAGTTTTGGCTCAACACTGGATGGCTGCAAGACTGACACAGAGACGTGGCTCTGTTGACTTCTGTGCCTCAGGACATGGAGGATCCGCTCCTGAGTGCTCTTATCCAGCTTTTCCAAACTAGAACCAGATCTGGAACTTACAGAAGCCTGGAGTCTAGACCTACCAGTGCCCACTGTGCCAAGAGGTGTTCCCTTGCTGAAACCCACAGTAGCATTACATGGGTTCATTTGGTCCTTTGCAGTACTAGCTACAGGATACATGCTTTTTTGAGGAAGTGGTTTTGGGAGAATTTTCTCAAGTGGGATTTCTTTACCTTGAAGGAGCTGAGTGACCAGCGGATTATTGGCAGGGATTAATGAACTCGGTTTGAAGACTGAGATTCCTGTTAAATGTGCCTTCTCCTCCTTTTGATTCTGTGCAGGCATGTTTAAAGGAAGTTTTTGGATTTCTTCTACAGAGAGACCATGATGTGAGTGAAAGACCGATTGAGTCGTCTCTGAACCCTTTTTATTTAAAAGGCCTGTACTCAGGTTTTCAAAGCCTACACCTGAGAAAGGATATTTCTGTGAAAGAACCCCTGTGTTCTCAAAAAAAGGAGGAGCAGAGTTAGGCATTACAGGTGATATAGACTGGCTTCTGCTGCTTGCTGGTGAAAAGTCTTCTGACAATGACCGTGATGGGGAGGGTGTTGAGGTACCGACTGCTGAGCTAGATCCTGAGGCAGTTCCTCTACATGTGTTAGCGGCTGCTGCTGCCGCTGCACGCTGTTCCTTGGCTAGTTTGGCTTTAGCTTTGATGTCGGCTAAAGTGCGTGCACCGGTGCCTCCAAGGCGGATGCTGGGTGGTGTTAAAGGATGAGGAGCTCTTGAAAAAACTTGGCCTGGAACACCAGCAGACAGGTTTCGTGACACAGGGATCTGAAAACGTTTAGAAAATGGTTATAAAATATAGATATATACATATACAGAATGTTAATTTTGGCATCATGTTCATTCACTTATGGTAACATTGATAACAGGCACACAGTATTTCCCCTCAAACGAGTTTCATAAGTATACAAGTCAAGACAGACAATCATATATCTCCACTTCTGGCCTGTGAAAGGAAACTGGAGAAATCACTGAGGTAAATCCACAAATACATTGGAAGAAAATTTAAACTCCACACAGACAGGACCAACAGTGCATAGCCCGGGCATCAAACCCTGGGACTTCTTGTTGTTTTCTTTCTTCTTGGTGACTATGGAATATAAAAGCATCAAAACAAAACTTACTTTAAGTGGGGGGAATCTGTGTGATGCTGTTGTCGTTGTAATAGTTGCCACCTCTGTTAGAGCAATACAAGGTTTTTTCTCTGATAGTTCTGGTTCAACAAAGACTTTTCTCTTTAATTGCTCGGTGGGAACTGCAGAGTCAGTAAAGCCAATGACTTTCATGGACGTTTCCAAGGTCTCTTTTTCTTGAGAACTTGTAAGCACAGCTTCCTGAGTAGGAGTTGAGGTATTAGGCTTGTTCTCTTCTACCTTTTCACTTGTTCTCCTCAAAACTGCCAGTTCCTCCACAATAGATGGAGCAGCTGTACATTTATCCTGTTTCAAAATTGTAGTTTTTGTGTTTGACAAAGCCACTGACTCAGACACAGCCAAAGGACTTGCTTTGACTGAATTTTTAGGGGATGATTCTTGATGACTTATTAAGATAGATGATTTGACCTCTCTTGATCGTAGCTCTTTGTGAGTCACCTCAACAGTTTGATTTGGCTTTTGTGCTTCTGTGCAAGTCTGTGATTGCTCACATACAGAAGAACTGTTAACTTGTTTAAAAGTGTCCTCTGTCAGCTCTTTGGATTCCTCAAAGCTCATTCCAGACCTGTTACAAAAGTACATAGTTATTTTTTTGTTAAGGTATTGTACTTCATTGTCCATTGTCCATTGTCCAAGGTAGGTGGGTGTGCAGATGCATACACTTAGTTTCTTTGGAAATGCCATATGATTTAAAGACATTCAAAAATGATTTCATCAAAGAGCAAGACCACCATGTGTAGAAAACAAGTAAAATGTTTGTCCACTATTGGAATACAATCACAATCCAAATTGGATTTTCCCCCCAATTCTTTTTCTGCTAGCCACCCCTGTACTGACCAAGTCCAACTGAGACTTATGCCTTTACCAACATGAGTTGACCAACAACACGGCCAACACGACCATCAACGTGTGTGTATATATGTGTTTCACAGCACGGATTGTGTAAATGTGTAGATATGAATTCCTCTGTATGTTTTACAGTGGTGAAAAAAATATTCTGAAATCTAATATTAATTTAGATAAAAATGATTTAAGTCCATTTTACCTTCTTTTCACTTAACACTCAGTCAGTATGCTGGAACTGCCTAGTGTTCAAGAGCTTCAAATCTCAGTGGTGGTAAGTTAGCAAAATGTGGCTCCACCTGAGCTCTAGAAATTAATTTTTGTAAAATCAATTACACTTGACATACTGTCAGGCAGGTGAATTGGGGTTTAGCAGATGGCAGAAATCTCAATTTTCCTAAACCTATAAAAGAATGATAAATTATGACTTGTTTGGGCTGTGCCCCTACTTCTTATTCCATGGCAAAGATTTGAAAAATACTTGATCTGTTTAGGCGAGTCAATGGTCCCCCAGACACAAAGTAAGGACAACCAAAAATTTAGGAGCTACAATTGACTACACTAACTGATCTAAAGCCAGGACCTGTAAAGTAAATGTGTAAATCAACTTTTTATTCAGACTTATGGTTTGAAAAATACATACATGTGCATACTTTTTAGTATTACTTTTCAAAACTATACTATATTTCAATACACACTTTTCAATTTGCAAACATATTTAACAAGAAAAGCAAAAATAAAACTTACTGTTCCCCATAATAGCTTTCAAAAAACTGTTCTTTCCAAAACTCCACCTTTTTTTCTTTTTCAATCTCCTGTCGCACCCTCAGTCTCAACTCTGGTGTAAACTCACCTGAAAACAAGGAAGAATTTAATACACCTTGCAACATGGTGATGTGTATTGTGTGCGTGCGTGCACGCGTGTGTGATCTGTCTACAATAGTACCTTCAGCCAGCCTCTCTTTCCAGGATTGTGCTGCAGATGTGAAAAACTCATTGTTCAGAGCAGAACAAGCTCTTAAGGGTCCATCTAAACAAGACTACAAACATTTTATTAGTAAGAAACAGATGAATCGATAGTAAAACAATCAGAATCATCTAACTACCTGTTGATCAATCTCCGGTAACAGCTTTAGAAGCTTCTGCTGGCAGTCTAAGGGCAACAGGGAGAATGTATGTTTATTTATGAGGGCCCGTAAGTTTGTGTTGACGAGGATGGAATCAGGTGTCTCCACATCAATCTCACACCTGGTTCTTCTCAGCTGGCCTAAAACAGGAAAATAAACACAAATACTGGTTAATTAAAATAGAATCATGGCATATGGCATGATCGTGAATCATATGGCACACTGATTTAGCAACATTTATCTGCTTCAGGAATGTTATCCATTAAAAGATTTAACAGCGCCTGGATTAAAACATAAACAAATCACACAGCTTGGTGTTAAGCAATAAAATCAATTGTTCTTAACCGTGGGCTTTAGATCACACCAAACATTAAAAGTGTACAGTATACTGTATGTATGCAAAAATCAAGCAACCTACGTGTTAACCTAAGGATTCTGGGACTTTTAATTTCAATGGCGTGACTAAGGAAGACGTGACATGAATTTACAGTTGGTGATTTGTTTGACAAGGACAGAAGGCATTCTGGCCATGTCTGGAAGGAGCTCTAAAATATGGGATCATTTTGAAAAGGATAAAGACCCAAAGAGGGTTACTTGCCGAATTTGCAGGAAAACATTCGCCTATCATTCGTCCACCACGAACATGCTTTACCACCTCAAAAATGTAAGTAGCTTACTAGCCTAGCTACCCTATGCCGATCTGAAGTTTGAATGCAATAAATAATTAAGTACATTTTGTTTTGTCGCTAGTTTTGGTAAAGCTAAATTATCCAGCTCACTGTTTTACGGTTACTCCCGGCCTGAGTGGTAAATGTGCATAGATGCGGCAGCCCGGCATTAAAGGTAAAACTTTACAAATATGTATCCCGGTCAAATTTTTTTTTTGGGGGGGGTGTCGATTAGTCGAAGTAAATGACGGCCACTGGTCGACCAACAAAATCCTTGGTCGTGGACATCCCTAATATGATCACTGGTTTTATTTGAAACAGGATCAGTTGCTCATCTTGCATGTCCCAGAGGTTTTATTTTATTTTTTCAAACGGAAATTACAGTTATTACAGGTCCAGTTGTGGGGATTTACTTCTTTATAAATGTGTTCATATTCATTATTTCATTCGATTCCCCTCTTAGGCCCAGAATCTATCCGAACTCCTGACTGCCGGAGGCGTTCTCCTCTATGACCTCCTACCCGAACTGGACCGCCTTCTCTCCAGCGACGTCCACTTCCTGCTGGGGACATGGCTAGATCGGGCGCGGTCTTTAGGTGTGGACGAGCAGGAGGCGGAGCTGTACGAAATAAACGCCAGGAACCAGATCACACTGTGGGGACCCGACGGAAACATCCTGGACTATGCTAGCAAGGAGTGGGCGGGGCTAATAAAAGATTACTACAGGCGGCGCTGGAGTCTGTTCGTCACCAAGCTGGTGGAGTGTGTGGACCAAGGCCAGCCTTTCAAACAGGATGTTTTTAATCAGGCTGTGTTCCAAGTCGAGAAGGGCTTCATCTATAATCAAGTGAAGTACTCGTCCAAGCCGAGTGGAAGTACTTACGATGTGGCTCATCGAATATTTCTGAAATATTATCCACATGCTCTTAAGAGGTTGAAGCTACAAACCACTACGATGTCTGACACTAAGGACTATTAAAGTTTTGTTTTTTGTTTTCTAGATTGTCTGTCAGCCAGACAGACTGGCTTCAGACTGGTTTTGTAATCTTATTGTTAGGTTCACCTGTATTAAGCCACAAACACTACATGACCAAAAGTATGTGGACATCTCGCCATTATTAAAGACTTGAAATGGTAAGTTTAGCTTTGACCTTAACCCTGTTAATTTCCAGCATGGCATTGGCACCCAACATTATTTGACCATACAGTATTAGTTGGGCCCAAATGGCAATATAACTTGCTAACAGTGTCCTCCGACACTCCAGTTTCTTCAAAAATATTTACAGTCACGTCAGTTGAAGAAATTAAAGACACCTTTTTGACATAAAAATTACTGGTTCTTTGAAAAGATACTGACCAAAATAGCTGCATGGTTGGATATGCCATACAGTTTGGCCCTTGTCAAACTCAATCAAATTTGCTGCTTCTCACGTCAGCTTTAAGTATCAAATGTTTACTTTCAGCCTAATATATACCACCCATCAACAAGATGATTTTGATAATCACTATTATTCAATTTAGCCGTCAGTGGTCATGTTCTACTTCCAGATTTAGGATCTTGGTTCCCACAATGCTCTTTGCAGTTAAACTAGCTTTATTTTGTTTACTGCATTCCTCTGGATTTCAAAAACACCCACTATAAATTCTTTGCTCCTTGTTTCCCCTAAACTGGACCCTCAAACATGTGAAAGTATTTAGCTGCTGTACTTCAGCCAGAAGTAGATTCTTAAAAGGAGCCCAACTATGTAATGTCGCTCTATAATCTGTGTTTATCCTTTATTATTTTGGCTGGTGTCTTTACTATCAGAGCAATCAAACAGACCTCTGTTACTTTAGACGTGACCAAGTGTGTGTGTGCGTGTTGAGTAACGGGTCAGCTGAGACTTAAGACCTTGGAAAGTGTTATCTGTGTACAACTTTTACACACAATTTTACACACATTACACTTTTACTTTTGAATCCTCAGGTATTGTAGTTGGTGCCATATTATGGAGGTTACAAATAACTTAAATTGTTTGCTGCACGCTGAAAACGGTTTCTACCAGATACATTATTATTTTTCATATTATCATGATTCTGACAGTTGTTCTGACAATTTTTTATGATTAACTGTTTTAAAAACAAAGGGAGGTACTCAGATGTTCACTGTTTAATTTGTTGTTTTGTTTATCATTAAACATTTAATTTAGTTGCATGAAATAAAATTATAAAATTAAAATCTGAACATGATGGAGAATTTTTTTATATATATATATATTTATATATATAGACATAGCTTAGTAGTTAGTTGTGGGTTCTTTGCCACACAGCTACTGCTGTGCCCTAGAATAAGGCTTTGAACCCTCTCCTGGTATGCTGTACTTTATTTTCTATATTAAAAAACAGCTATTGTTATTGTGTATTGAGTAAAATGTGGTATGTATATCAAATAATTTCTCTTCACACTGAAGAATTATCTACACATATAAAGCTCTTTGTTTGATTTCACCTTAAGAAACCTTAAAGAACTTTTCAAGATGCATGCATGATTGTTTCTTAATTTTGGGACCATCTTAAACCGGAAGAACTTAAATAAATACTTTGTTTTTAAAATATATCCATATTTAGCCTAATACTCTGAGTCTTTTTATTTGGAATAGTTAGAATGGTTTTTATTCCACATCCCTTATTCCTCTATTCTTTATTGAGTAGTAAAACAAGTCTTTTATATTTAACTTTTTTTGTTATTTCAAAAAACACATTAGTTCAAATTGAATTGAAACTAGATTTACTATGATGAACAGGATTTGTTAATGAAAGAAAACCTGAAAACCAAAATAACCTGATGGCATGTATCCTTACTGGATTGCCTAGGGATAACCCTTGCAGACACCGGGAGAACATGCAAACTCCATGCAGAATGACCATGAACCTTTATGTCCCCCATAATGCCACATTTCTAGAAGTTCCAAATACAATTACCATTCAAATCTACCTTTTTGTGTAGCTGAGATTGACTGACAATCCTTGGTTCAGTGTTACCGGGGTGAAACCGGACCCACCATGACACTGACCATGATAAAGCAGGTCATAAAAAGAAAGTGACATTAACATAAACTTGTGAGGTTTTGCAATTTCAGTCAGGGTACTTTGAAGACTACATGTCCCACAATTCCACGCTTCTTTACGCTGCTATGTCAAACAGCCAATCATCGGGCTGAATTATGTCACATGGCTTCGGACTAGGTCAACTGGGCAAAAGAGTACGATTATAGGAAAGCTAGTGATAGAACAGTCACGATGTAGAAACGTGCTTAAATTTTAATAATATTTTTTTAATGCAGGCTTGAGTTGTGGTAGCGCGTTTGTGACTTTACTTGGCGAGATTTTGGTAAGTGTTTTATCTTTAAACCACACGGAGAAGAGCTCGTTAGCTAAGCCTCAGCTACCGACACAGTTTTGGGTTAAATCCTAAACGTCTTTTAAATTTCTTAGTAGGCACCCTTGAACATGTTTACTGCAGTCTAGCTAGTGCGCTATTTTTTGACATTCATGAGGCAATTGGGATTTAGCACTGGTTCATGTGCAACGGTAGACAGTACCGACACATCACCTGCTAAAATAAAGGTATTTTAGTATTTTTAATTTTACTGGCTCTTGGTAACTGGTGGTTCACAAACCTTTGCTCTTTTAAATGGGACAAATCTTTAAAGTTTTAAAATTCTTTAAAAAGTCTTTTAAAACTGGTTCAGTGGCTTCACAGCTAGAAGGTCTTGGGTTCGGGTCCTTGTTGTGTGGAGTGCTTTTCACGTCGGGTTGGGTTTAGGATTATTCCCACAGTCTAAAAACAAGCAAATAAAAAAAAAAAAATTGACAGACAGCAGAGGGCGCAGTTGTGTAGCAGTAACATTTTCTTTACTGTGTCTGAGTGTCTAGCCCAGGGGTCACCAACCTTTTTGAAGCTGCGGGCTACTTTTGGGGTACCGACTAATGCGGCGGGCGACCAGTTTGATACACACTTGTGACGTCACAATAATAATTATATAATTAATTATAATTAATA
>JAOUQU010000002.1:2070073-2082258 GCA_028566735.1 Ammoglanis amapaensis
ACACCGGTCACGTGTTGATGACGTCGCTGATGTAGTGACGTTCACTAACCGAAATTTTGATTGTTATCCGGAGCAAAATTTTAGTGAAATGGTTGGTTGTTATCCGAATTGGACTCTATCAGGGGCGTTCGTTAACCGAGGTTCCACTGTATTTGTCAATTATTGTTTAATTTTTTTTGTTTATTAGGAAACCAAGTAATGCTTTATCTCAATTAGTGAAATAAAAACAGCAGCACTCTTGTCATTCTTTTGCATTTCTCAATTTAATTCCAGGAATAAGCATGGAATGTTTATTTTAGTTTTGTTTTCTTATGGTAAATGTAATAGATAATCCACATTTAAATATGAACGTGTGCACATTAGAGAATCTTATCACAGTATTCATTATAATTTCCCCCAATACAAACATTTGATTAATGATAACGTTTTGTGATGTATGTAAAAAGCATTGTCTGAATGACTGCACAAACATGCAGTGCATTTAAATATTTTTAAACACACTTGCATTGCAATGAGGAAACAAGACTGACTTCTACTAACTGGCTTCCAAGGAAGAAAGCTGTTAGATGTTTGTTTAAAAAAAATGTGATTACCAGTTTGGTTATCATGTTTCTAAAGAACTGCTTTTTTAATCATTACTGTATTGATAAATCTCTCAAGCAACCACAGTAATGACACCCAGGCAGCCGGCATGCTGACTATGTTGATAGGACCGTCACCTCACAGCAAGAAAGTCTTTGGTTTGATCCCCTATTGTGGCCGTCTGGATCCTTTGTGTGTAGAATTTGCATGTTCTTCTTGTGTCTGTGTGGGTTTTCTCCGACAGTGTAATTGCCCACGACCATGTAAAGTATTAACTTGTGTGCAGATGAATCTTGTGTAATGAGTGAATGTCTATTCCATGTGTAAATCACGTAGTTAAAATCCCAATAAATAAATAAATAACACCCAGACCTCTAAGAAATCAGCTAAGAAAATGCTTATCAAGCATTGATTCAAGCATGTGAAAACAAGTTTTACAAAGCCAATTATATTGTATTATAAAGCAGTGAAAAAAGTTGAATAGATTAGACGTTAGATATATTTTGTATATTCTTCCCTTGTGGTGTTTGAGCCTGAGGCAGGCATCTAGTTTGCTAATGCATCTTTATCTGACTGTGCTTTCAAGAGTAACAGTTGCCTTATGAAACGAACCATTTATGATTATTGGTTAAACGCCAGTGATGGAAATATACGTTTTCCCCTTAGTTAATTCATATGCAGTGATTGTGCTTTTGGGGTTTTTGGTTTTACAGAGAATTATTTCTGACATTGCACAACCTGCTGTGACTATTGAACAGCAGCATATAGACGTTTCTTACTTTTTTGTGTATATCATGGCATTGTGAGCACATTTCAAATAACTATTTCATTTAAATGTAGAAACAGATTACTAAAATGTTTTGACTAAACCCAATCGTACATAGTATTTGATTGGTTCATTGTTTCTGTTTACTCATCAGTAACAGCAACAAGCTTCTCAAGAGCTAATATAGTTTGACCTATGAGAATCTTACAAAATAAGGGATCATCTTAAGGTTGGCGGGGGCTGGTGGTAGAACAAAATTGGAGGACAAATGCCATGTTTAGTAACCGATATTCTGTTGCTTAACATGTTAACCACTTGGGTTTGACAATAATATTTGATAGTGTTCATTATAAACGTTAAATATTCTGCCGAGTTGTTAATAGAATTCTTCTAGTATGGTTTGCTTTGTTGATTTGGCATAGTTTTGTTTAGTCTTGTCGCCGACACTACTGTTCAAACTGTTGTTATAAATACTTCTGTACCAACAAACTAGGTCAATATGATTTTTAATAAACCACATTACCATGATGGACCAAAAAAAAACCACACCACACTCTTAGTTTAAGCATCAATTCAGATGCAGCTTTTGCACAAATAATTGTATAAGATAATTAATAGATCCTTCTAGGATCTTTTGCTGGTAGTGTGTGTGTGTGTTTGGACATTTGTGTGTTTATTTCTGTATTGTTCTGGTACAACTGCTGGCTTATTCCCCGCACTGGCAAAGTGAATTTAAAGGTCAATGAAAAAATGTTACTTCGTTGGCACAACTAAATATTATGACTACAAATGATACAATAATAAAATAGAACACTTAGCTGGGGGTTATATTCCTAATATCTTTTGGAATGCCGTTATTGTTTCTAATGGGAACGGATGTTTGGATGAACATTGAGTATGTAAAGTATGTTTTTGCATTTAACAACTTTTGACAAATGAAATGTAGTGATAGTGTAGTTAAGCTTAAGAAAAAGATTCTTTTAGGTATATTTTGAAAGTGGTCTGTCAGAAAGTTAGTAGCCTCACAGTAAGGTCCAGGTGAAGCGGTCCACATGCAAGTAAGCCCAATTGGATATTTTAACTAAAATGGTCCATGACTGTTTGACATCAGTAAACCGATGAATCTCTGTAATTGAGTAAGACTAGGCAGCTTTTTTGCAAACCATGCATTCTGGTTTGGTTTTATTACCATGCGCTCTCTACAGGCCTGGAGAATATGTTCACAGTCGTAAATACACTCAGCTGACGGAGCTATTGATATTAGGTTTTGTTTTGTTTTGTTGTTTTACTATAAATATTACAGCTTGCATTTTTTACACACTTAGTCTAAATGTCAGGGACAAGACACAATAAGAACTAGCTATTATAAGAACATAAATGCTTATTATAACAACTTATTATTTGTGGATGGTCCCACATTTGCAGTAATACAATCAATCAAAGTAGACAGATAGGTCAAACTTACATCCATAACTGATTCTCATAATGATGCTGCACTGGAATGTAGTCATAATTTTCTAAAGATTAACTTTTTTTAACGGTGCAATTCACCGGAAGCTTTGCTGTGCGTTGTCTTTAAAGAAATTACATTTTTTGAAATCTATACAACTTTAGAGCAAATTATGATGTGCTGCAATTAAGAGCTCACTGGATGTCCCCATTTTGCCTTTTGCGTTCATTTGTTTTAGGCAAAGACAGGATTCCTGTGCTCCTGCACATTAAAAAAAATCTTACTGCTTTCATATATTTAAGTCTTTATATGTGGCCAGTATTGATTGATCACACATTAAAATTTACCATTAACACCTTTTTTCTTAGCACTTTATGTGACTGGATCATAAAATAATGTTACAAAAATAGACATAATAAAGATCAGCTTTTACTATTCATTTATTCTTTTAGCTGTATTTAAAAATTCTGCTGTCTTTTGGTTACTGTAGTGAATAATCCATCGATATGAAAGGAATTAAGAACTCATAAAGCTTCAGGATCACTCACAACAGATTCCGTGAACAGTATGATGTACGACACATCTGTGTGTTCTTGTTGCATCCGTATGTCTCTCCATCTGCTCGTCCATGTGTACCAAACCTAGATCTGACATTACTTTGCTTAATCATCTGTCTTGATTGATTTTTTTTTCTGAGCTGACCCAGTTTTCTGCAGGATTGGGCTTTGTTCAAGGCAAACCCTGCTTGGCACAGTTATTTTATTAAGAAAGTCTTTTATTTCTTTTCTTTTTTATTACTTTTAGGGGTCACCATGTCATTCATCTCCATCTTGCCCTGGTCTGAGCGTACACTTATGTTGTCGTTCTCCACTGCATCCATAATTTGTTTCGGTGGTTCTTTTCTCTTCTTGTGTGATGGCTGTTTCCCAGCAGTCTTTATTCCGTATAATTTGAATCATATCAGTTTTACTCTCTCTCATTTAAACATCCTGTCTGCGCTTTTAAATTAATAAAAACCTGTACCAAAATTCGTTGATCTTTGCCTCTCCAAATGATGATCTCAGCTTCGTTAACTCTTAATTACAGTTAACTCCTAAATGAATTCAAAGCAGTGTAAACAGTTAATAAACAGTGCAGTTTAATGTTGCATTATCTTTACACCGTTATTCTTAGCCACTGGAAATTGACAAATCAAAATTTCCTCAACCGTACAAATGCCATATCCATGGTCACTGTTTATGTGCTTAATATATCATTTGAAAGTGTCTCAACTGCCTTTAAACATGAAGCAGCAATGAGGCCAAGTATATAAGTAAGTTGCTGTCCTCATTCTGAGACTGTAACTGCGATGCTTGCATGATTTGTATTTGACATTTCAGATTGCAGGTTGCACTGTACTCGCGTTTTACTCTGATGGCTTTATTTTCCAGTACTTTGCAGAGAGGCAAATGTAGAGCTGATAAAACCACGGTGTAGTTTCCATGGAGAACTGTTTTACTGCTAAGAAAGTGTAAATTGTTTTGGGAACTGAGGTTGGTAGTGAGATGTAGTTAAACTAAGAAAAGTTTAAGCAATAAAAACATTGCATAGATGAATTAAAAAAGTTACAATTATAGCGTCATGCTCATTGTGTACTATTGGTTTTACACATTGGCTTTGGGGCTGTGTTGTTTAAAGGATTGCTTTCCACCATATCTATCTCACTTTTTGCTCCTTCACTGTTTACTTTTTTTCCAAACTCCCCCACCATGAATAACATGCTGTTAGGACAACGTTTTCCAAACTTACTGTTGATTGCATTCTCACATTTCCTGCTGTGACTCATTGTGTGGTATCATTGGTGGTTTGCTGAAATGAGTGTAGATGTGAAAGTGCTACTTATGACTTCAGTGCCGTCAAATTTTAAGCAACGGAACACATATGCAGTATGCACTAACGCAGTTATTTAGGACATTTATTGCTAAAAAGGTTGCCCCTTTTCAAGACTGATAACCTGTAATGATTCTGTGTTTTCAGGTGTCGTGTACAAAGAAGCTGCAGGTAGATACGGTCTGCCTTGACACCCCAGCAACGGTGGTTTGGTACAACAGAAGTCTGTAGACATGTTTGAGGGTCTGTCGACTGAGACTTCTGCTAATGGAATGCTGCAGTTATGCATTTTAAAGCTGACCTCCATTCCGACAATGCTTAGCAGATTTGGATGACCACAGACAAAACATAGCAGATTTTATAGTAAGCAGTAAAAGCAAGACTGTCTCACTGTAGAGTGTGTTTGGGGATTTTGACCTTGTCCTGACAGACGCACCCCCCAGCCCTCTTTTTGTCCCTATTGTTGAGTCATGAGTTTGCCAGCTCAACAGAAAGCCAGCACAAAGAGGACAGGCAAGCGCATCACTTTTTTTAACGAGCAAGGTGTAGCAATGAAGGAGGCAGAGAGCTCCTACTATGCCATGGGGGCCTCTCCCTCAGAGCAAGGCCACAATGAAACTGGTGGCGAGGAACAGTCAGCCACGGAGGCACCACATATGTATCTTAACTCTGTCATTTTCAGTCCGGAGAAAGGCCCTCAAAACCGTGGCCATTATCAAAAGACTATGCCCATGAAGTGGTCTCACCAGGAACCTCAGCAGAGACCTGCGAACTGGACTCAGGGTGTCACGATGACCACTTGGGCTCAGAATTTTACTCCATACTTGGGAGCACAGTCTGGTTTTACCAAGCAGCATCATGACATGACGATAACACAACAGCCGCCAGCTTCCGTTAGGGCAGCCGAAAAGCCACAGCAGGTATTGAATACAGGAAGTGAAGCCTTTAGGGATTCTTCTAAAGGCAACAGGGGTCTGGACTGGGAACAGCAGCAACAAGTCTTTCAACAAGGTCACAAACCTGGAGTCTTTGGTTTGCAACCAAACATGAGCTCTACAATGGGGAACAGTTCTGTGCTTCAACCCTTTCAGGTAGCTTTTGGGCAGTCTAAGAATCTAAACCAAAATCTGGCCACAGGCTACTATCCGGCATACCAGGGAAACAGAACCTTGCAAAATGTGAATTACAATGCTCAGACAAATTCCCAACATCAAGTCCCGCAGTTGCCGCAACCGGGACAACAACTTCAACAGCAGCATCAGCAGCTCCAGAGACTCCATATGATCCAGAAGCAGCAAATTCTCAAGCATCAGACAGATCTCGCTCAACATCTATTGCAGCAGACTCAACAGCAAGGAAAGCATTTATCACAGGGGCTACCACAGTTGATGCAGATGCAACAAATGCAGCAGAACTTGCAGAATTCTTTGCAGCAGCAACAAATGCAACAGTCACACCTTCAACAAAAAACTGAACACAAGCAACAGAATCAACAAGCAGCTGGATTTCACTCTAGTATTCAACAGCTACAGGTACCATTACAAACGGAACAGTCAAACTCTCATTCGACGGGACAATCGCTGGATGATTCCGAAGCATCTTCCATGCAATCACAAAACCTCGCTCCCCAGCGACCTGCTAGCCTTCCGCTGCCATCCATTCAGCAGCCTGGGCCTCGGCGATCCCGTCGCCTTTCCAAAGAGGGTGGAGGACCATTCATAGAGAACCCCATCCTCATGCCTGCAGAACAACAGACTCGAGGCTCTCATAATGGAACCTCTGATGCAGGTGAGGCCAGTGTTAAGCAGGCCATCCGAGCCGCCCCTACTGGAGTTATTCAAAGCACACGTCGAAAGAGGAGGCTATCCCAGGAGGTCAATCTAGAGACTCTTGCTCAGAAGGCTTCCGAAATGGAGTCCTTACCCTCCCACGCCAAGGTAAGATCTGGTTTTCTGCAAATAAGCAGCTGTATAACTGACGCATGGCCAAATCATTGTACTCTTAAGGTGCTTATTTAATATCTTATACTTCGGCACAAATCCAATTATTATTCTTGCATGAGGAAAATATAATTCACATAAACAAAGTTTAAATATCTACTGGTTCTGCAGGTTTTACTACTACATTGTTGCACTCTGTAAAAAGAACAGGTACAGTCAGCACAGCTCTCCTAAACTGCGGACACACATCATTGCCTCTATAAAGCCTTATGTGTAAACACCAGTTACTGAGCTCAGCCTTCAACCCAACAGGCCTGTACTTAGTCCCTTACACTTACTTCATGACACTGAACCATCTGCAATTGAAAGATCATCTGCATAACCTAGGTTGAAAATGTAGCTAATGTCATTTAAATGTATAGTTCAGCATTCTGACACTTGGTTCCTTTTTATATAAGGTTTCCTCTTTTTATTACTTTAATGCATTTATTAAGAATGGAATGGTTTCTATAAACATTTTTACAAATGCAAGCGTTGGGTGCTTGCATCTCATAAACAGTGTTGCAAGTTAAACCTGAAAGGAGCAATGCAAAAAATTATTTACCGAGGTCCTTGGTGGAACCCCTTTTGCCCAGGAATTTGACACAGGTGCCTGTGTCTCTTCCAATCAGAGTGCTTACACAGCGTTTGAAGATGCTACCTGCATCGGAATCTGGTCATCCCTTTCTGCAGGCACTGTCATTTATGACCACTAAATGGTCCCCAACCGACTGATCGCAATGTTGAGTTTTAAACCGAGAAAGATCAGAATCTCTGCACTGATTATGATGTGGAAGATCACAACTTGGGCGCTACATATATTTTATTTTATTGATTGTCATTTTTGTCCATACCTACTTTATCTTAAATGTGTTTAAGTTGACGATTCTGTTCTGTTTATTCTGCTGAAGAGAATTACATAAGTCATTCTGAATAATGCTGAATGCTGTGAAGGAAAAGTAAAATGGTCAAAGGTCTTCATGGCAGATTTCCAAAAACAGTTAATGTTGAAAAATGTTAATGCTGGAGCTGCTCTGCCTTCAAGCGTCTGGAATTCTTTTCACTCAGTTTAGATAATGAAGCTAGTGATAAACAGTAGTGTCATTCGTTGTTCTTGTGGTTACACTGGAAATAAACTGATAAGGATTGTAATTGTCTGAACTGCCCAAACATCCTTAGAAAACTAAGCAATTGTTTAATTGCTTTTCAAATCCAAATTTAAATTATTAAAGAGTTATTAAAAGAGTTTTATCACAGCTTGAGGTTTGATTATTAAAGTGTTTTACTCATTGAATCAATGTTTTGATTTAGATTTTCTAAAAAACAAAAATAATAAATATTCTTGTTTATTTTGCATTTTATTGTAACTTTGTAAATCATAAAGCTAAATTAAAGCATTAAGTTCAGTTTCTTTTAATGCCAATTAATCTCTTTGCTGAGACTGTGGAACTTGTTTTCTTTTTCTTCTTCTTCACAGTTCTCACTGGTAACAGTCTGGATGTATTTTTCATTTTTGGCACAAAAAAATCTGACATCCGTTGTTTCCAACCCAAGCTAAAATGTGCACTCTTACGACCACAGAATATTTCGGCTGTGTTCCGGTCTGTTCCAACAACATTTTTTTGCAGATTTATATATACGGCTTGCTCTTCTAGTTTCAAGTTGCTTTTTTATTAAATAAAACAGGATTTTTTAAACTAACTGGGTGTAAATAAACACTGTAATAGCAAATTATACCTACTCGCTGTATTATTACGAAGATCTGATAATGAATATATAGGAACATGCAAGGACCGGCCAACAGTGGTACTGTTGTTATTGACCTTTTTAATTTAAAAGTATATACAACACAAATATGATACTGATGATTGTGATTAGACCTGTGAGCTTTATTTAAATGGGGAATTAAATTTATTTTGACTTTAGAAGATGCAAAGATACTATCCATTGTCTCATCCCAAGACTGGGTTGGATTTACTGAAGCATGTCAGTTTTAATCCGTTACTTCTGTATTGCATAAGCCTCTTTTAAGGAGGTCAGCAACTCAATTAACTAATGGGTCAGATGTGTGGGTACATATGCCACTGACCTGACATCCTCTTTGTATGAGTAAAGAGCGCCGATACAGTACAAAGTTGTTCTTTTTTTTGCTTTGTTTTTTTAACCGGTAGAAAACAGGAACCCAAACCTGTCTGCATGAATTCTTCATTTGCATTTTAATTAATTGTTTTAAAAGAAACCGATGTGGGGGGACAATAGAAAGTTTTATACTAACCACGACATGCTTGCTATAGCCATAAAGCAGATTTCTTACACTGCTAAAATCAATAAATGATGTAAGCTCTCAATCAATGAATAACCAAAACGGCCATTTCAGCAATCTTAATGACTTGAATTTATTTAATCTCTGCCTTAATAGTAAGTTACAGTTTCATCTTTCTAGTTTAATTCAAAACGGAGAACGATTACAGCATATGCACTTGTTCATTCATGTATTTATAATTCTCAATTCTTTTGCTCTAAGCTGCCTGTGTTGCCTAGATGAGGTCTTGGCTAATGAACGATATTAGTGAATATAACTAATTTAAATTAATTTATAATTAGTATGATGAAAGTTATATCATTGTCAAGTGTGTTGCATCAGGTAACATGCCTGTTTTTTTGCACCACTTACATATAAGGCAATAAAACATTAGCATACGAACTACATACAGTAAAATTGATTTTACCGTTTTAGTTAGCAAAGCTTAAAGTGTGACACCAATATTAATATTTTAGTGGTTTGGGACTTGTTTGTGTTGTTTCTATCTGAAGTCTTTCAAGTATAGTATTTTATGGTTGTTATGCAAAAGATCATATTCAAAACCTAATTTAGTTTTTTTTTTATAATTCTGCCAAAACGTATTGTAAACTTAGTATAGTGAACCGCATCATGAGGATCGTATTGTTGCATCAATCATACAAGAAACATGGATCATTACATGTTGAATGTCTTTTATTTACATGGAATTTGTTTTAATAGGTCATCTTTGTTGACTCATTTCTAGAACTCTCGTCGGCCCTGGAGTCCCCCAGCATCAGGCCCTGATCAAAGGGAAAGAGAGAGTGAGATTGTTGTTGCCAAAAGGTCCAGAGATGAAAGCCTGATTCCTCTCGTAATCCCAGTGTCAGTTCCTGTTCGAACGGCAGACCCTTCTTTTACAGACCAGGACCAGACCTCTCTCTCGGACAGCTGGCCTTTCCGGCTGAACGACCCCAATCGACCCGATCACAAACCCTCAGTCATTGTCACTCGCCGTCGCTCTCTACGTAACTCGGTGTCTGAGAGCAGCTCCAGCCAAGTGAGTCTGTTACTGCAGCGTAAAGTTATGATGTCATTTATTTGTTGTCTTTAAGGGCTTAATGGGCAAGGTACTGGACTAGTTAGCTGGAGTTGGTTAAACCTTTTAAATAAAGGTTATACCTGTTAAATAATGGTGTAGAGGGACTGAAATTTCTATATGATTTTACAAAATTATTTTGTAGACAAGGTTGCTTCTTAAAAGTTCTCATGAAGAGACATAAACATCATTGCTTTATTTAGTTTAAAGTCTAAAGTTCTTGGAACATGATCAGGCTAAGTCTAAATTTTGCTGTGTGCCGTTGGATCAATAGACTAGAAAAGTGGAAGGATGTAGCAGTTTTTAAAGACCACACTACAGTTATCTTTGTGCTTATGCTAAGCACACATAAACATGCATAGTTTGAACAGGACCATTTAGACAAATAAAACTCAAAACACTCAGTTAACTGTTGACAAACAAAACAAAAGACTTTAGCAATAACTTGACTAATAAATAGCTGGTCATGCTTACTAGGACTACAAAAAAGTGTTTACAGTGAAGCATACAAATATGGACACCTTGAAATTAGTTTTTAAAACATTTTAATGGTATTATCACATCATAAAACTTGGAGTAATGTCAGGTTTTAGATAGAATATTGATATTTCTGTATGTTTCTGTTATATAAAATGGCTCTAATAATAAATAATGAAGAATAGAATTGTAATGAATTGCACGATCTAGTTATACATTCTTAAACTGCAAAATAAGTGGGTAGGTGTAACCTAGTGTTGGACTAGTATTCTAGTTCAAGCTTTATCGCTCCTGGTTTGCTACAGTTGGGCCCCTGTTGGACCTAAAAACCAATTACATAGACAATTTTCTGTCTCTCTATTACAAGTTCTTTGGAATAAGATCCAAATAATGGTGATCGTAAATAATAATTCTGAGCTTTTGAGGATCTGAGGTTTTAGCTAATAAATGTCAGTATTTACATGAATGTAGCACATATGACACCGCTTATCTGTCTCAGAATTGCATTAAATAAAGGACAGCTCACTTTCTTTACAGAATGGTGGCCCAGAGAGCGACGCCGATGGCAAATCGGCTAAGGGAAAACGACGGCCTCGCCCAGAGCCGCTGTTCATCCCGCCGCCCAAAGTGAGCACGCTGATCGCACCTCCAGTTTACTCCAGCATCACGCCATATCAGAGCCACCTTCGGTCACCTGTACGGCTGATGGATAACCCACTCACCCTACCTCCGTACACCCCTCCACCCATTCTCAGTCCAGTGAGAGAGGGCTCAGGTCTCTACTTCTCTACTATTATCTCTGCCGGCAACGCTCAGTGCTTTCCACCACCCGCTACACCCAAATCGGCCACCCGCAGCCTTCTTCGATCAAGTAAGTTTTTCTTAGAGAAACTCAGTGTAAAATGTCTTGTAGTTTTTAATTAAATTATATGTAAGTACAATACTCATTCTTGTATATGAATTCTGATGAACCCATTAGCATTAGTGACAAAAGGAAGAGAACTGGAGGGCTGTATGTTACAGACAGTCTACTGTGTTATACACAGAGCCACAAAGTACAACTTATAATTAAACGGCACCAAAGCAACCACTGTGTGGAATCGTTTACCCTTTACACTTCAAGTGTTGATAATTTGTGCCAATCCAAACTTCTGTGTTGGCAAAACCTTACTTGTAATGAGAAGTCAGGTATAAATTATTTTTGTTACACCTACATGTGATGATGAAAAAAAGATTTTTTTGATGAGCCGTGAGTGATTGTTTGTTGTTGTGTGTATAGACAGCACTGAGATTACACCTCCAGTCCTATCTGCTATGAGTGAAGCCACTCCAGTCAGTGTCGAGCCGTAAGTACACACACATACAAAATGTGAACTGAATGTGACATAATCTATAATCTTTTTAATTCACATTCAACAACTTGCTGTTTTCTACCATGGATCTTAACGATTAAATTTGCAACAACTGCTGAATGCTACTCAATTCCAGTCACATTTGTTAAGTGTCAGGTTGAAACCATTTCGAATCAGAGAGCTTTGCATGCTAGGTGACCTGCACGAGTATTTGACCACACCACCAGACATGGGCATCATTGTCTTGCATGGGCAGGTCAAGAATGGCCACCAACGATTTTGGAGAGTGCTATGCATCTGCCACTGCTATCATCAGCATCTTCTTTGACT
>JAOUQU010000002.1:2096791-2116936 GCA_028566735.1 Ammoglanis amapaensis
ATTTCCGATCAACCTAGTGCATGTTTTTGGACTGTGGGAGGAAACCGGAGTGCCCGGAGGAAACCCACGCTGACACGCTGACACGGAGAACATGCAAACTTCCGCAAAGAAAGTGCCCAGGATCGAACCCGGGACTTCTCGCTGTGAGGCGACAGTGCTAACCACTCAGCCACCGTGCCGCCATAATTCTCATATATAAACAAGTAAATACACTCAGAAGTTGCTGACGAGCAACATTTGGCACATGGACAATTTACTCAGTTTCTCAGATATCGCCATCTAAATTAACACAATCAGAGCCAGATTGGCATTATAAGGTTAAAATATTTGTAAATGCAGTATAAATACATAATAACTAGGTTCAAGCTACGAGTTGAATGGGTGAACCGCTTTTTCTTTTTTATTTCTTGTTCCACCTGCGTCTTGTTTTAATAACAATCAGCTGGTTCACTTGTAGTCAACAGAAATCTTTTGCATGCTAAAAGCATTACTCATTGCTTCCTCCTCCAATAGTTTAAATTTTTTTTTATGATCCCACTTGACTATAGGTGTGCTCTGTACTTGTGGGAGCTGTTGCAATATGAACTCTCTTCACTAACATAACAGTTGAAATCTAAATGGCAGTCCTTCAGATAAACTAGTTTTAAAGACAAGGTGTGGCACATTTATTTTATCCATGTATTGTAATCTAAAATAGATATTTATTGTTACTAAACATTATTTTATCTGTTGTGACTTTTTAGCTTTTAATTGTGTACATTTTAGTACAAGTGCTGGACTAAACACACCAAAACTTTGATTTTTATATTATATATATATATATTTTAAATATATAACTTTACTCCTCCCAAATTTGAAGGGTCCATCTAAAAATTGTAAGTCTAATTAAATGTGACAATATAAGTCAAGGTCAAATCTTATTTTTTTAAAAAAAATTTAATATATGTAACGATATATGTCCCCCCAAAAAGCAAGGAGTAGTCAAAAGACAAAAGTTGTTCTAGCACAGGAGTCTCAGGCCACAGAAAAGTGTAGATCACATGTTCCCCACCAACGACGAAGACTTTATTACTCAGCTCATCAGGTTAGAATCTCCATTTAACTTTTTATGATTTGATAAAGTGTTCATGGCATCATATACAAGCACATTACATTAAATCATAAACAAATCTTTCATTTTCTGATCTGGTGGTTGTTTCCCCAATTTCCTGACATGATTACTACTCATAGCAAGAATCTTCCTAAAAATGGTAACTTTCTTTATAAAATAACAAATGCTTAATATATTCGTAATATAACTGTATTCGATGTATTCAATTTTATGTAAGTTTATTCTGGGTTTTCAACAATCATTTTGGCTGTGTAAAAATGATACCTTTAATACATCCCTTCATTTGAGAGTCTTGTGTTGCATGTAAATAAAGTTCAACACCTTTTAATAAAACAGTCAATGTAATACATTACCAGTTTTTAAAACGCTGATTGTGTGTGTGTGTGTGTGTGTGTGTGTGTGTGTGTGTGTGTGTGTGTGTGTGTGTGTGTGAGTGATAACATTAATCTGTGTATGTATTTGATGTGAAGGAATTTATCTGTAAAACCTTTTTGGACAAAGAAAAACAACAACAACAAACAACATTTCTTTTCTTCTCAAGTTTGCCATAATGAATATATTCTTCACAAATTCATGGAAAGTCTTGAATTGAACAAACAAAAGTAAAATGTGTATAAATGTGCATGGCAATCACATGGAACTACCGATTCAGTAGATGAGGTTTGAAAGCACTGGTTAATTCCTTTAATGACACACAAAGCCCTCACTTGTCATGTCATGTCAACGCAGCACAAGACGTTTAAAGGCAATGAACAAAAAGAACAGAGTCTCACGGCAACTGGTCAAATTTTAGTCTATGAATTCTGTCTGAATTAGTTTGAGTGATATAAAGACCTTGGAACATGTCAGTCAACACAGCAGTGCTATCATGTTGTCAGCGGGGCGAAAGATGGTGTCACACTGAGTACAATAGCTGTCTTGAGTATACTAAAGTGAATAGCTCCAAGGGTCAAGGCCCAGAAGCCTTTTAGTTGTCCAGTGTAAAGAGACGTGGACAAAAAGACAAAACTTTTACGACAACCAAGCTAACACCACAGTTGGTGTTTTTTCACTAGAACTTTGTTTGTGAAGAGCCACCACTCATTATTTAGCAAAGTCTTAAGCTATAATGAAATCCCTGCTTATTATTTTGATCTTAACATTAACAAATGATTTACATTTAATTTTATTTATGTCTCTGTGCAAAAAATATACAGGTTTAGTGTTTATTTGCTTTTTAATTGTTCATTTAATCATTAACTAGTCAACCAGCTTCTCAAGTTTTAACCCAACATAGCAGGTATTTCCACTGCTACTTTTTTCGCCAAACACTATACAGTTACACCACATTTCCCCCCAAATCCTACTTTCAAAAGCCAAAACAAACATGGATCAGTAGGGGTGTGTGTATGTGTAATGGCAGTTTTTAAAACGGTGGACAGCTGTACCTACCGGCCTTCTAGCAGTTGACGTTATGTAAACGGCTGTGGCTTATCTCTCGGCCAATACTGTGTAACGAGATGTGGAGGTTTCCCACACTGCTTTGCATTTTTAAATAGTGTTTGTGCAGGCGTCTGAGAGCTTATTTAATGTTAGCGGTAGAGGTAGCTTCCCCTATTTTGTTTTTGTTTTCTTCCCAGGTGTATTCAGTTAAGTGCAGATGGATAAAGCATGATTGCTGTTAGACCTGATGTTTCTTCAGATCTGTCTTCAAGTTTGTGGAATAACATTTTTTAAAGTCTTTGATTCAGAATTTGCAGTTCAACAGAAAGTCTGTATTTATTGATTGAGTATAACAATACTCAAGTTGATTGTAAAAATTTGCAAAACAAACCATTTCATAAATGATTTATTTTATTATCACAATCTAACACGTCTTTACTTTTGGGCAATAAATCAAGTAGGAACAATGAGTCTAGGAACATTTTAAGATAGATGCCTATATTTAGAATAAGTGTTTTGAATGCAGCTTTAAAAAATGTTCTCTAAAGAGTCAATTTAATATTCTGATTTTAGCATCACTTTGTAGTAAGTGCAATATTCTAACAGAAATGTTATGCTTTGCTTTACTAGGACCCTTGTATAGAATTATAAGATTTCAGCCTTCTTCAGCCTATCAAGTACGATCATGTATAAATAGCTACAGAGAGGCCACACCTTTAGTTTTGATAACTATTGAGCCAGCAGCCACATCTTATAGATAATTATGTAGGGAGTCCCCCTCACAGACTAGCCATGTTTCTCATAATTTTGTGGGGAGTCCCCCTAACAGGCTAGCCATGTTTCTCAAAGATAGCAATGACATTTCAGTCAGCCTGGTTATAAGATAGTACTTGTAAAAGATTACACACTAGGACTAACTCTAGTGTCTGTCAGACAGTCCTACTGCTACTTAACCCCCATCCTGTTTTTTATTTACATCACTTGAGTCCTCATAGCCTTAAAGTTTCTTCCATGGATCTTGCTTAATAAACAGTCATGAATAAGAGTTAAACGATTCACTTTAGATCGAGCGTACTCTGTTTTGCATATTAGGTTCAGAGCCCTGCGCTTCATGGAAACTGGCTGTTCTTATTCTCAGCCTTCAACACTCAGGTAGAACACAGTACTGGCACTCTCTCCCATCCTCCCTCAGCTTCTCTTACTCACTCCAGCTCTCAGAACTAGACCCGTGGTTTTAAAGCTCTCCACAGCCAGGTACTGAGCAGAGCGTGAATTATGGTAATGGCTCCTGGCAGGAGAGAAAATAAGTGCAGTTATTAAAATTAATGGCTGCAGCTCGTCCTGCGGTCCAGACCCCAGGCAGGGGAGGAAAGGGTGGAGGGCCAGAACGCTCAGATTCCTGTGCTTTTAAACCAGTAACTCTTTAAATGTGAGCACATGTTTGCATGTCTCTCCTCCAGTTACATTTCACTGTGCTCTCTTGGATGGTTTGGTAAGTTGGCATAGTGAGGGAGGTGCCAGGCACTTGACAACCATTGAGGCCTCTGGCCCTTTCATCCCTCTTATTTGTCTAACAAGGTCCACAAGGCTGTAGACAGATTCATTTTTGTGCAGAAGCTCCCCTTCCTTCTCCAAACTTTGAAGTAAGAATAATAGTATGTATTGTGGTTTGTTGTAATAGGTGTTTCTGACAGGACCCAATCTGGTTCTCTTGAACAGTCAAACTGTTTGCAATTTAATAATTTTAACATGCCCCTTTTTCTACAGTTTCTATTTCTTGTTATTTAACGCTATTGAACCATTAAAACAATAAAGATTGTCTGCTGTTAGACCCTCAGTTACTGCCCTTAGTGGATGGAGCAAGGGGTACTGGGGTGGAAAGAGGCTCTATAAGCTAATATAAGAAAATCATTTTAGTCCCACAAAGGGCTAATTTACATCTTACTTCACCATCACGACTTTCTTTCTTTTTATAGGTTTTTTTTCTTTTTCTATTACATGTTCAGCATTTAGCAGATGCCTTTTATCTAAAGCGACTACCCTTTACAGGTTTACAGGTAGTAACATTTAAACTGCCATCATTTGGATTACTAGTCCACTAGACACTCACCACTAGGCTACAGTTGGCTTTTAGAAATGAATGTTTTAAGTGTTACGGTTTGCAGAAACTTGTAAAGGACATGTGTGCCATGATATATTTGTGAAGTGTAAATATTTCCATTTTAGAACACGGTTCATCTATCTACAAAGTTGGGTTTTATATTTTGGTCAAAATAATACGCACAGTCACATGGATTCATAATTTTTTTTAATTTCATTAAGCTTTGCTAAGCATAGACTTTTTTTTCAGTGCCACTTTAAATGTATGTTCAATCACTGGTGACAGATTTTGTTTGTTTTTATCAAATTTGGCAAGCAACCACTGATGTACCACTTATCTTTACATGTGTACCCAAAGGTCAGCAGGTAATTAACACTTTAGTACTAACAAGGAAATATGAATGATAAATTAGCTTACTCACTTAGAATCAAACCTGATTAGCTCATTTGCAATACCATAAACATACTTTTAATCATTTTTATTAAGAAAAAACTAATAAATAAAAGCCAAATTCCAGTCAGCTTGTTGGCTTGTGCTTGTTATACGTTTCAACCTTGCAAACCCTAGGACCAAAGTGGAAAGGAAAAACGCATTTTTTTACATTTTATTTTTTAAATTAAAGTCCCCTTGTTCTTCCAACTTTTTGAAGTGATTATTTAACTTGATGTAACGCCATAAAGTCCTTAATGGAGTGGACTATTAGGGGCAATAATTGGGGGCTCTGTAAACTTGGCATTTGTGTCGGGGAAATTAACAAGACCCATTACACCAATGAGGCTTGAAGTTGTTTGTTTATTTATAGTTTTGCACATTAGATTTTACACCAAATGAGTACTTTTTGTTGGTGTCATCTTTTAAAAAAATTCCCACACTACTTGCCCTGTGAATAAATCAGATTTATACATACAGCAAGTCAGTTATGTACTGGTGTTGGTATGTTTAAAGATCTGAGCCATATTTCACCTGTGGTGTACAAAACTTGTCAGTGATATGATTACAATGCTAAAACATCACTATGGTATTACAATGCTCTTTAATTATGTCTCATAGTCATTAATTATACTACCCACTCTTGCATTAAGTGGCATGGTACAAGAGACAAGGCAATGACTGGCATGGTCTCAAAGGCAGCAGCAGTTAGACTGGCATGTGCTTTGTTATTAGAATTGCTGTGTGTTAGGGTGTGTTGGATGTGTGTGTGTAGGCATGTATTTATCAAATCTAGACAGAGACCCTAGACACCATGAAATACAATTGTTTCAAGCCTATTTATAGTGTAATATATAGTGTACTATGGGGTTAGATAATCAATTGATAATGAAAGGTCTATCAGCTTCGGTGGAGGTTGGGACCCGGCATACGATTGAGCTACTTTTGCGTTACAAAACTGAATTCATGGATTTGTGGGTGAACTAGTAGAGTTAGTATCCAAATCTAACAATTCATTTTTTTACTTTTGCTATTTGTTGTTTTATTGTTTATATATCGTTTTGGATGCTGCTAAAGTCTGATTAATTTAGATCAATCTAAAGCATCTTTTGCATCAAGCTTGCATGAGAAACATAGTTCAGAGGTCACATAAAATGTGTCTAATTCTGGCACTTGGTTAGTATGATGGCATCTATTCACTTTATCAATGCACTAATCCCTGAGCCTCAACAGTGCCATATTCCAGAGAGAAACATTTCATTGTACTGTACATCTGTTTTTTCTAGTATTTTCCTAGTATGTGTAATGACAAATAGAATTTGAATTTATTATTTATATAAGTGTGACTTGTGGCCTTTTTGCTTATGCAGACACACATGTTTCTGTATAAATAATAACTTTCCACTTTATTGCACATTATTCTTTTGGTCTTTGTTTTTCCTAGTATTTTTTTGTACAGCCTTGTGGCTATGTAATTAATTTATTATCTTCTTCTTTTGTGTTATTATTATTTGCAGCAACTGCTTCTCATACCAATGGAATTCAAATATAATGTACAATAAGCTCATGGTTAAGTGTTCAACAACTTCTTTAGTACTGTAGCCTACAATAAACTGGAATGAGGAAAAGTTTTGTAAAAAGCAGCTTGTTTATTTCTTTTTGTCAGTAGTTTATTAGTAAAGTCTTTGCATTTTGGTGATTAAATGTGCTGATTTGCGCATGATTGAATCCAGATTTACTGTACTGCTTAATGTAAATCGTGATTGATGCTGGGACTGTTGGTGTTGACTGTGGTGTTAGATGAAGGAGAGCTCTGCTGGGCTTTACAGTACAGTGTAACCTGTATTATTTCAGGTGTGCACACACATTACATCTGATCATAAAATATGTACGATTTTCATCACTATATTTCAACCACTTGTGCCTTTTGAGGTTTTACAAAAATAGCTTGGCTTCCTGAAAATAGTGGGAGGGGGAGTGAAAGGAGAACTATGAAATGGATAACATTTTCAATGATATATACACTGAATGTGTATATGGTCTGTGTGGTTTACGAAGCTGGGTGGGCTTGAAGTTAATCATTTACAAATGGTATTTTGTTGGGATGTCCAATCCCCATTACAGTCTTAATAATCTTCTGCCTCATGCAGCAAACAGTACTTGATGACTGCAGATAGAAATCCAGACATACATATTTCTCTCATATACCAACTCTTCCTCAGAGCTGTAACATGTATGCATAACATACTTGCACTATTCATCAACTGCGTGTGCCTTAACAATCATGAAACCATTTTAAATTTTAAACAGCTGTCACTTGTTGGCCAAATTTAACAAAAACTGCATTTTGTGTAAAAGTAATTATACAAGACAGCATAGTGTACTAAATAAAGTGTTATTTCACTTGTGTAATTGTGAAGCGCCATGTCATTTTACTTAGTGCAGGTGTCCCATTTAAATCGAATTAAATACTATACAAAGGCATATTGTATGTAGAACCATAATAAACAATACAACAGTAACAAAACAGTACAAAGCAGAAAAGTATCCAAAGGAGATCTACAGTAGAATTCACAAAAAAGTCAAGTCATGTCTTGACTTGACTTTAAATCCTTTAGTGGAAATTAAAATGGCAATTATGACCATGGCTTTCCGTTTCCATCTCAATGTCACTGCCCAACCTCTCAAATGTTAATTTTATTTTATTTGTACTGATTTGAAAATCTACCATAACTGAATGCTGTTCACTTGACTAAATAGTTGTACAATGCTCATTATACTGTAGTTAAATGCATTTTAACTATTGCAAGATATCAGAACCCAACTGTGAACTAAGCAATAATAATAGTTTTTTTCCTGTTCACACTGTTATTAAGTGTAAATTAGCATCTCAAAGGAAAACAACATTCGAGACATCTACAATGAGTTTGTAGCCTCTTGTGAGATACATGCTTGACAGGGAAGACTGGCTTGTCTGGCTTTGTGCTGTTTTGTCTGAACTTCCAAAGAGTCCATTTGTCTGGAGAACTGACAGTGTTCTCAGTGGAGCCACATAAGTCTAAATGTGAAACCAGTTTACTTTTCTATAGAGTCAGATCGTAAAAAGCACCTTTAAATGGGGGGAATTTGGCATGTTTTTTTAATCGGAGCTCATTTGGAGTTTGTGAGGTGAGCTGTACCCTGGTTGGCTTATTTTCCTCAGAGGAGGTTTATTTTACCTATAACGCTCTGTTTCCCCTGAACCCGTCATTTTATACCACAACTAAAATGCAGAGCACTACTTAAGCCGCCATTTCTTAACTTTTATTAATATTAGGAAAGTTTTTTCAGCTTTGTATGCCAAGCTTTGTGAAATAAAGTGTGTGTGTAGGTGTGTGTGTTAGTGTGAGTGAAAGAGAAAACTGACTGTGGACTACTAATAATGAACTGCACTAGACTTTAAATGTTTAAATGTCTACATATAACATTTAAATGTTTACACATACAGATGCTTTATCTTTAGCATGGCATTATGAATCCAAACACCTAACAGGTCACATTCTGGTGGTACTCTGTTTCCTTTATGAGAATGATTACTTAGATTAAAAAGCGTGATTTATCACTCCACATGCATCCACTGCTGAATAGTCCAGTGGCTGCATGTTTTATACCACTCTTTATTATTTTTGGCAGTGCGATTTAAGGCTTGCGTACAGCTGCTTGGTTATACAAACCCACACTCTGAAAGTTTTGGTGCAGGTTATTACATTGTTTTCTTTGGCTTTTTGCCAGAGAAGGATTAAAATACTGTCGTTGTGGCTATGTAGCTGGGGTTCTTCTCTTTTTAATTCCATTCAGACTGGATAGTTGAATAACTAAGACAAAAGAAATTTCACAAACTGACAGTAGAGTAACACTTATTCAATACACTTTTTAGAATGACTCGTTCTCTCTCAAAAGTTTGTGAAGGTCGGCTTTTATTTTATAATCCTAACATGATGGGACTAAATTGAACCCTTGAATTCATTAAGTAATGGGTGATTTTAAGAAAAATGTTTGTCCACATTTTGTATGTCCTGACTAGTTAATGTCAATTCAAACAAATTTCTACCATCCTCATACTTATTGGAACTTCTGTTGCATAATCTGATTTGCTTGAATTGAGTAAAACTGGGTACTTACCTCGGATATGTTTCCCAAGTATGCAATAAAAACTGAGTCTGTTTTTAATTCTCATAGGATTTAGCTATTTTGGATAATATACAAACATTCATAATGGTCGTACCATAATCATGTTGTCTGTTGTCTTCTGTAGCCTTGATTTTTAAGAGGTATTATAAGCTCAAGCAAGGTCAAATATTAATATTGAATGCATAGGACATTTGATGATCTGGACAGATATACTTTCAAATTGATATGGTTTTATAATGAAAGTAATCGCATGAGCCCAAGAATATTCAAATAAATAGAAAAAAACTTTAGTGTCAGTGACTTTGTTGGTGTATCAACAAAATGCAAATGATTACTCTTATGCAAAGTGGAAGCCATATAGTTCAAACTCGTCTGATAAAATCTGATGCAAAGAACAACAACTTAATGTTGTAATGATGTTAGTTGGGTTATCTTGGACCAAAGTGCCAGCTTTTGTCAAAAAAGTTGTAGTGCTGTCTGTTAATGTTATGGGTTATTTGTACACTTGATTGTGACTTTTAATATTTTGATTTCAGACTAGAAAAATAGTTTAACAGACAGAATTTGATTGTAATATTTAATCTGATGAGTTTACAAAATCTGTTTTGCTTGTCAAATGTGACAAATGGTTTAAAAATGCATTTATTTCCATGAATTATGGTTTTGATCCTCATGAAGAAAATCGATTCACTAGCTAAATATTGAATTTATGACAGAGGCTGCGGGTTGGTGGAAATTTGAATATGGACCACAATTGGCCCCTGGGCCGGACTTGCCTAGAGTAGCTTAGACTAGCACATGCCTATGCTAGACTTTTTTGTCAGCGTATGGTCTCCTTGTCAAAAGGTTTCTGGCAGAATGATTATTTTGCATATTTATGTTGCTTGACTTAGTACAGTTTATTTTCAAACAATATATAATGCAAAACGTACTTCAAAAGAAAAGTGATTTACCAGAGTGCAACAGCCATCAAACTAAAATTTGTGCTTCATTCCATCTCAATCTTTTAAATCATGAATTATGTGTCTGAATTCATGACTACTCTGGACAGGCTACACATGGCACACTGTGCAATATTAAAGTAAACAGAAGATTATTTTTTAGCAGTGTTCCAGCAGTTATTTTGTTGGCCGCCTTCATCGAATTCTATTGTTTATACTGGCAGAACATGCCATAACTTTGAATCGATCTGCTGTTGACTTTTGGCATGTCAGTAAATCTTGTAAATATTTTCCCATTTTTACATCCATTTGTTCTCTGTGTTCATTTGACTTCTCTCAGTAGTGTTTTACTGTTGTGGACAACCACTATTAAATATTAAATTAGTGTCATATCATCATACAGTGATCGATGTATGTTTGTGTTTTTCTTATACTTTTCAGCAAATAGTCCAAAAAGTGAATTGATGTTTATAAACTGGTGTGACTGAAACTAAGGTTGAGTGTTCAATTCCAAGCTTACTCCGGAAAACTAGTTTGGATCTCTGACCCTGGGAAAACTACTTCTTTTCACAATATGCACCAACTACTATGTATAGTACACTAGTATGTATAGTACTGCTACTATAATAAACGTATATTTATTTTAGTTATTATTTTTCCCCCCAGACTTATTCTGCACAAGGCTCATCAGAAAATCTAGTCCAACATATTTTTTTGATGGAAAGAAGCCTGTGAATTAAATGTTAAAAAAAAACCATACTGACAAAGAAAGAACACATCATTCTTCTGACAGTGCTGAGTTTGAGGTGGGTCCCCAGGCCCACATTTTAGTAAAGAAATACTACAAACATCATTTCCAAAAAAAGACTTCATTTATAAAAATCATTACAAGACGTAGCTAATGTGCATTTTTAATAAGGTAAAGTAGAAAAAAGATTTTAATTTAAATATCATTAAGCACTGTCGCCTCAAAGCAAGGCCTAGGTTTGATTCCTAGGTAAAGGGATTCAGGGCTTTCGGTGTGGCGTTTGCACATTCTCCCCGTGTCTGCATGGATATATCTATATACTACTCTTAGTTATAAAAGATAAAAGAAGTCACACAATGTTTTAATTGTATTTCTGAAAACTTGTTTGTGTTGTTAGTTTCAGTAAAAGTAATTCATGTTGAAGTGTATTTATTATTTAATTCAGATGACACATCAATAGAAACATGAAGTCATCCAGGCATGGAAGTCACTGGCTTGTTGTCAAATTATTTAAAGCATGTGAAGAGGAAATTTAAAGTACAGTATTATTAAGCTAACAAAGAGATTCCTACACGTTCACCACACACTTTTTAAATAGCGCAGTTTTTGACACTAGCGTGCTTGCATAGAGCATGTGTTACATCCATACAAACCTCCACACCTACCTGATCTATGGAATGTAGAGTTCTGATCTGTCACCCTTGGTTCTTCCCATCGTGTTTTCATTGGTGGAAAGTCAATCACCAGACTCTGGGTGGAATTTAAAAGCATGAGGTAATCGGAACATCGGGTTAAGTGGACTACCCTGAGGCTTCTTACTTTTTTTAACCACTATTGTGTCAGTAATTCATAAACATTTGTGTACACACACACACGCACTAATGAAAATAAAGGTCCTAATATAAATTCACTTAAGCGAGCAGTCATTTTAGGGTGGTGAGTAAACCAAATAAGTTTAAAATGATTTTTTTTTTTTGCTTTTGTATACCAATTTAGCATTGGCAATGTGTCTCATGCTGATGGGGATCACTGATTGCATTTGTGGAGGGTATATTATTCTGCCAATGGCTCTACTCACATTCTGCACATGTGCCAATATGGGTGTTTAAACAGCTCTTAAGAACAACGTTTGGTTAACCAACCATACCAGGCATGGTGACCAATTAGTGTCTAAAGCAGGCACTACTAATTATAGAAATTCAATCATGTTCTGCAGGATAGTATTTATTAAAAGTATACTGTTTACTGCTGAGTTTATGCACCTGCAGTTTTTGTTTTGTTTTGTATAATTATGTAAGTACAATACATTTGGGATTGTTATATTTAAACAATTGTTTAGATCAGTTTTATTACTTTTTATTGAAGGACATGCATACATGCATACATTTACGTATTCTTATAACACCAGTCATCAGCTTTCTTGGCACTTCTTTGACATGTCAGTCAACGTTTTCACACCTATGATGTTGAAAGAAGTAAAAGCTGTCAGACAGGTTATAAAGGAGTAATTACCAGTTTAATTAAATGGTCTTTGTGTAGCGCTTTTAACAATGCATTGTTTTAAATCAACTTCCCAAGAACAAAATATTGTAAGGAATTTGAGGTGATATACTTATATTATGAGTGGTTAATTTGTATCATATGCTTATATTTTAAGATTTAACAGATACATAAATAACAAAAGGTTAACATTAAGATTTCTTCATTTTCTTTTAACTGCTCCTGTTAGAGGATTGTTGCCATAGGTTTTACACTAGATATCATTACTGACTTATTTGGCTGGGCTTGGGACCGGCATTGCAACGCACACGTTTATGCATCCTAGTAGCTACACATTTATATGCATTTAGATTTAGATTCATATCAACCTGCTTGCATGTTTTTAAACTGTAGTTGTAGCATTACAATTTACATAGCTTTAACTATGGGATCTAGGTTAAAAATATTTGCATCCTTTCTGTATTAAGCTAAATCAAAGGTGTCAATCTCTGTTCATGCAAGGTTTTTATGCTACACAGTATTATGCTCATATGTAGACTTTAATGGTTTATGTCTTGACATCAGCAACCTCATAGTATGAGTGTTTACAGTTAAGCCAAGTCTTGCAAGCAGGAATTGAAATGTGTAACTAGTTGGAAATAACTTTACCTATAAAGATGGCAAGGCTCTAGTCTTGATTTGGCTTTGCCTTTAATTGACCAATAAAGTAAGTAACTTATGTTTAGAAGAACAGTCTCCGTTACATTACGCAAGCTTAAGTTTCTCCCCAAATGGTAGCACCTTTTCCCAGCACTCACACAGACACACTATATGTGGGCCAACCTCCAGTCAGTACAATATTACGTTGGCATGCTTCACTCTTTGTGTCTTGTTCATTCCCTAGAGATTATGTAAGAGATCTTAGGGATGGTTGCGGTGATCCAGTACAGTGGCAGCTTGAGCAGTGTGTGGCACATAGTTTTCTCACACACTATACATTCATTTGTACACTATATCAAGTCTCGCAAGCATGGCAGCTCAGCCTGGCCACTGCGATTGATGTTGGCTCCTCGGTTTTCTTGATATTTAGTCCGTCTGTTCTTTCTGCGATCCAATCATTCCTCATTCCCGTATCAGACCACCCGGCTCTTGTACAACATCCAGCCAGGTCTTCTTCGGGCAGTGTTATTTGCCCCTATACCCCTCACCCTCTGCTCTCAGGCCCATCTGGACCCTTGTTAACCTGCTGCGTTCCTTACGTAGTACGGTGCACTAGAGAGTAGCGTGATTACAAGTTTATGTGCGGCCAGATGCCTGTCACACACCGGACACTGTATCTGTGCTATCTAATAACTCCGGTCTCATCTCAAAGAGTGTTATGTCAGACATATAATATTCCCCTGCTCTACATTAATAAGATCAGAACCCGCCTTTCATCCTGTTTAAGGTTCCAAATATTGCTACCCCTCTTTGCTGTTGGCTACAATACACAAGACAAACCAGTTTATGAGATTAGGGCAGAAAGAAAAAATTGACCTATAATGTGTCAGTAATGAACAAGGTATGAGCTCAAGCACACCATATGTCCAAAGGTGAACAGCCCGCTTATTATTAGGTTTGTGTTTTACTCACTCTAATTTCAAACAGATGCTTTTAAAAAAAAAGAACATTATGCTTTTAAATATGAGACAAAAAAAAGACGATATCTATAACGATATCGCCTGATACATTTAGTATAGAAAAGTTTTACCAGTTTTTGGTTGAACCTGGGTGTGAAATTGAGGCAAACTGTCTTAGGCTTTGTCATTTAACATGAGAGCTTAAATAAAGCTTTGTTTAACACTGAAAGCTGGCATGTTGGTAAGACAGAACTTTTTTTCATACAAATACCCCCTGAATTCACATTTTCTCTCACTAAGACGTTTGTTACACAAAGTTTGTTGCTTTTTTCACTATACATTAGTGTACACAGTTTCATTTAAATATATTTTCCCTATAAATAAATAAGTACAAATACTTATCATAAACATCTGGCTTTACACAGCTTATTCTGCTGACCTCCACATTACAATTCAGCTTGGTTTTGTAATAGTGCCTTGAGTAATAATTCATGTGACCGTTTAAAATGATTAACATTGACCACATGTGAGCATACAGCGCTTTACTTTCAGCTTGCATGTATTTCTGCTCTTTCTCTCAAATGCAAAGTCGACAAGATTTTTACATCTTGCTAAATGCTGATTACAAAAAGTTAGAAGTCCAAACACGTGTTTTGTGTGTCAGTGGGATATAATTGCATTGACGCTTTGTGTTTTACACCCTCCTAGCTAAAAGCCTTCCCATTTTCTCTTGTAAAATATGCGATTATTTGTAGGCTGATTTGTACCAGCTTGCCAGTTCTATTTTCTACATATTTTTCATAATTAGTATTTGAGTTTGTGCTTGCAAAATATTAATCCAGCTCTGGCTGTATGAACCTCCAGTCCATTAGATTTTGAAGTGTGTCTCTAGAAACGTGTACACATCCACTCAAGATCATGTGTGAGTTGCAATTGGAGATTTAAGTTTAAAAAGGTTGATGTGAGGGCTCTGTGGAATTCCATCACACTAAACTCAACAAACAAAAATGCATATATAATACTTACTTTGTGCACAATGGACACACATGACAGGCCAGAAAACGGCTGTCTACAAGGTATATTATTTATTTTATGATTCACCTAATGGCAGTAAGTAAAGTTGGAACTGGCTGGAGTTTGTGCTTTTATTAATGAGTGTAAAACGGATGCAAATCACACCGTGGACATTGAATCCAATACAAGACAATACAGACCAGAGAACATGTTGTGTCTATAGTAATCAAGGTATGAGCTCAGCTTCACTGTATGTCCAAAAATATGTGAATGCCATGCTATATTTATTGGGTTTGTGTTTTACCAATGTACATTGCTAATAGGTCTTGTTCTGACACAAATTACATTTCATACTTTTAATCTGTTGCAACAGTCAGAAAAGAGTCAATTTCTGTTTTAGCAAGACCAAACCTCAAAAATTCTACCGTAATTTAGAGGAACTTTGGTTGGACAAATTTGCCAAGCAAAACAGCTAAGTTTGCAATCAGTGTTCCAATGCATGCACAAAAAGGTAGATGTCAGGTCTTTGAGGAATTCAACTATACTAAGTTCATCTAACCATTTATTAATAGATCTTGCTTTATGGACATCTTCCACATATCTAGACAGAGATCAGTTTGGGGGATGATCGGAAGCAAACGAATGACCCACTTGTTGAACTGTTGACCAGTTTGTGTGACTTTGTGACTGAGAGTAAACATTAGTGTACACTGATGTAATGCCGAATTCACAGCATACAGATAAGATTTGCTTGGAGACCAGTGATCTTTGGGGTCAAGGTCTCATGCTGTGTTCTGCTGTTGTTTTTCCGCAGCTGGTATATCTGAGTCATATATGAAAGTCTTTATGGATGTCTGGAACAGGTGTCAGATGAGCGTAGTTGTAATGGGGGCTGTATAGCTTTTAGATAAGATACGTCTTGTTGAATAGGAGTGGCGGTTCAGCAAGGTTAATGTGTAAACTGTCACAAAAAGACACACATCGTAGTTTTAATACAATTGTGAATCGTAGTTGTAAAAAAATCCAGCAATTAAACATTCACCGTATAAAACTGAGCTGAGGGTTGTTGTCTTCTAGCATCTGTGCACACTTGTTGAGAAGCTAAGCAGTTGTGCAAAATGAGTCTTAGCAATGTCTTGAAGCACTTATCACATTCATAAAATATTGTAAATGTTGTGATCTGTGGTCCTTAACTTAAATATGTTTTAATTAACATTAATTAATATTTAAATTACATTTATGACTGAATAAACTTTGAGCTATTGAGGTTGATGGGCCTTGCTCATGAATCTTATAGCAGCAACCTGGTAGTGTTAAGAAAACTAGCAAGGGAAAGAGGATTTAATAATATTGTTCACAAAGTATGTAAAATTTGCCTTTTATTGATGCAACCAGATGCTGATCCCACTTAGGGGAGACATAAGACAATAAGACCAGAAACAGAAGTAGTAAAGCAGATGTTTTACCCATCAGCATTAAAGTTTTAAAAAATGCTACATCCAAATAATTAACCATTACTGCAAATATTTCCCTATTCAATGTTTCCCTTTTCATCATGGTTCACAGGGGGCAGCTCATTGCCCTTCCCTAAATTTTGGTAGGTCAGAGCCACATACCATCACATTGCCTCTCAGGTATGCATATTGTCACCACCAGAGGTTTGCTGCATTTCACAAAAATGCTATGCTGCTTTGTTTTATTACCTCCTTTTACTTCAGGTGCTCCGACCAATCAGCAGAGGTTGCAGTTGCAGCAGAACCTCTATCTATCAAAGAAAACCAATCGTAACTGTCGGTACCACCTCTAAAATTTCATGTACAGTATTTTAGGTAGAATTCCATCATCATACATGAAATGTTTATACTAAGATACTTTCACGGTTCTTCTACTTTTTCTGTTGACATGTGCTGTTGACCTGGACATCTAGAAAAACATAGCAGCCAGTGTTCTTCTTCATGAGTAATAAGAGTTAAACAGATAAGACTAAAGCAAAACCTTACCTGTTCATGTGTTCATTTATCCACTCCTTGAGTCTTCTGCTGCAAACTGTACAGCACTATAAATGCAAGATCTAACAGTTTGATTATTTCCCAGACTTTCTGCTGTCATGTATTGCATCACTTATTCTATAATTTATTTTGACTTTTCTATGACCGCTCGGTTAGACCCATGTAAAGAACACACTGTTTGTCAATTGTGTCTTTGTTTTAGACATAATTACTTTAAGCAGTTAAAGAATTAAAGAAGGAGAATTGAATATTGACGCACCAAGATCATCAGACCAAGTTCTTGGAGCATTTATTACAGGCTAGATGTCATGGTGTGCTTGTAGTGCTGCTGTTCTTAGCTCCATGAGTTAGAAAAACAGAATTATTTGCCATGGCTTGAAAATGATTTATGGTCATCCTTGCCACATTAAATAGTTTAATAGCTTAAGGCAAAATTGAATCTCAAAGCTGAAACACAAACTATAGATTCTTTATAATCTATATAATATTTTCATTAGCAGTAAGAAAACTGTTATGCAAAACTTAATTAGTAAAATTGAATTAACTAAATGTAAGAAGACTTTACAATTTATCTTAAAGCTTTTGAGATCATCCAGGTGCTTAGGTTTCACTGTGGGTTTAATAGACTACCCACCATTGCTAAACACTATTACTGGTTGGACATGTTGCTGGGCCAGATGGAAAGTTACAACTTGAATGGTTTTTCTTGTGGTAAAGTATTACAGAAAGCATAGTATGTTTGTCCTTGTTGGAATACATGAATGTATGAATGTATTATGATGAAAAAGAGCACTAGTTTGCAGCACATGCATTCGATTAGGTCTGTTAGGGAGTGGTGTATGGGCTGGAGATGCACTGGGAAATTGGACATGACTGAACTGGGGGGAAAGAGGAAAAATGCCAAAAATGATTTCCGCTGCAGGATATCTTATTAAATACTAGGCTTCATGTTATTTTCCCAGACTGGACTTTATACCATTACAATGTGCAAAGATGCAGCAGATAACTTTTTCATTAAATATTGACGTAATTAAGTTATGTTGTTTATTAAAGTTTATTAGTATTTAAATGTTGTTGGTCAAAAAATATATACATGAAATATGATTGAAATATTATTTAAATGCATTGACTTTCCCAGATCAGACTGTGGAAGTTTAAGAATAGAAATAAAATTATTATTTTTTTGAATTCTTTTTTTTTGAGTCATGAGATCAAGTCAACTACCAAGCTGACTTTGTTGGTATCCTGAGCAAAGTCTTTAACCTACAATTGTAAAAATATTCAAAAATACAGCATAATTACCCACATCATGAGTGACTTGAATTTGTGTGAAGCTACAGCTGAAACAGAGGAATATTTTGGAATTTGATAGACACGAGTATTTGAACTCTTGGCAACAAGCATGTTGAACATGATTTATTTAGTCATAGAGCTAAGATTTTAAGAGCCAAGCAATGCTACAGTTCAACTGTGTGACTATGTTCAGTCAAGCACACACTGTCTACAATCACTGTGAATTATTTGTTCATATATTTAATTTGGCAAAGCAGTGCCTGGATACCCTTTCAGGTTCAGTGACTAAGTTCATGTGTGCTATGCCTATTCTGTATTTGTATTGTATTCATGATTCAAGCCTATGTTACAGTACTTACTGCTGTTGCCATGACATGGTACACGAGCTCATGAGGTTACGGCACTGGTGTTATCTCATAGTGAGAAGATCCTGAGTTTGAATGCAAGGTGATGGTTTTGGAAGTTTGTATCCGAGTGCACCAGCTCCTTCCCTGCTACGAACCTGTCAAGTTCTTTCATAATGTAAAATTTTAATAAATAAATGAGTATTATTATAAATATTATTGTAATTATAGAGACTGAATGCAGGATGACAGTCTAACCACATTTATATGAAGCCCCTTAGAGATCCAAACATCATCTTCTGGGGGTCGGCATCTAAAAAATGTGCTCTCATTTTACTAAATGTTTTTTTGCCCTAGTTTTCCTAAATCATGAACTTGTTTTACAAAATAGTCCACTCATTTTATAAAATCTTGTCCTCACTTATCTACTTTCCTAAAACATGTGCACAATTTGGTAAAAATGTGAGCACGAATTGTATAAAATGTGCAAGTGTTATTAAATCAATTTCTCAATTTACAAAATTATGCTTTTGTTTTATTAATTTAAGCACTCCATTTAAATTATTAGAAAAAAGTGTTCTATATTAACTTAATTGAGGGCTTGTCAGTTAATGATGCTCAGCATATGTAGACTTGTAATTATATTATGCTGGGGAGCTAGAGTTGCCAGTATATATTTGTGCATATACCATGGTAAACCCTTCGTTAAATAGATCCATGATAAAATGCCTCAAATGATTTGATCTGGCACAATTGTGTAACTTGGGACAGAAACAGTAACTTATTTAATATGATCCAGTAGAAGTTAATCATTTTTACAAAGTTCTGCTTCATGCTCATGGTTTATTCTAACATGAGCACGTTATCTAAATCGTGGCCAACTAATTCATGATCAAAAATTCTGATTTACTTTGTATGTTTAAGGTTTTAGTAAATCACGATCACAATGTTATACAATGATAACCTGGGCACAAAGATACTTATATCTTAATAAATTCACTTGAGCTTTCCAGGGCTCCACACATTTGATACTTGTAGTTGCAAATCATTCTTGCAGGATGATAATCTATCCACATATTATATTTGTTCTGGATCTGCACATCACATGTGCAATTGATATAATAAAATAAAACATACTACACCTTTCCAGGAGGGGGCAGTATAACAGTTCCCTCGAGAAAATGAAATATTAGAACCATGAATCAGTGTAGTATCTTTTTTTGCTTTAAATTCAGTCACCAGGTGATTAAGCAAGCCATGCAATAGCTGACTCAGGTATGAGATTTGCTTTTTGTCACATTCCATACTGCTATCACCAGTACATCCTGAATGTTTTCTCTCATATACAGGATGTCCAATGCCGCATTCACACATTTGTTGAGTAGTCTAGTAAACACACACACACACACACACACACACACACACACACACACACACACACACACACACACACACACACACACAC
>JAOUQU010000002.1:2122771-2133370 GCA_028566735.1 Ammoglanis amapaensis
CACACACACACACACACACACACACACACACACACACACACACACACACACACACACACACACACACACAAATATCCCCCAATGCTTTAAAGTGCATTTGTAGATGCTATCATGTAGTGCTATCAAGTGTATAACAGCCCTTTATTATTACACAAACGGTTATACCTCCCATGCTGCTATGGAATTGCCTGGGCTTTTGTGCTCTGTGACTGATTTGGTTGCGGCAGCTTGTCACAACTGTGCATTCATAAATAGTTGGGGAAATCTGAGGACATGAGCATGCTGGTCAACACTCTGAACCTTGTTTTTTGGGGGTTGTCTGTCAATCGATCACCTGGCTTGATGAGAGAGATGGAAGAGGATGGATGGATGGCAATAATGAAAGAGTGAGCAGAATGTCTGGGCTCTCTGGGACAGCAGTGTGTGAACAGCTGGGCCCGGGGTTCGTGTTTCCCTTTGCGTGGTGAGGCTGAAATTTCAGACCTTCACAATTGAGGCCAATAAACGATTTGGCTTTGGATTTCCCGCCTTTTTAAATGGTTTTATCATTAGGAAAGGTTTGCAGTTGTATCATGTTATGTGAATGCAATAAATTAGGCTTTAGGTCAGTGTGACATGTCCCACATTGTTCAGTTTGGTCTGTTGATTTCTGATCCGTGATCAGCCGTCTTGTTATTTAAAGGAAATGTTTTTGGGAAGTGAGTGCTGCTGACAGGGCTCTTATGCAAGGCTATGCTACTCATTCGAGAGCGGAAAACAACAGGATGGAGAAAGGCCTTCGGAGCGAAAAAGGTTCAGCACATGGGAGTGAATAAAAGCCAACATTCAATGGGTATATTGATTCATTTTGCCCTGCACAGTGGAAACAGAAACACCTTTTCCCCCCTTCGCATGCTTAAAAGTCATTTGTCATCATTCCTGGAGAAGGTAGCACATAACTTCCTTTCCTTCAGCTGCTGTAACAGTAAAGAAACTTTTTTTGTAGCCAGAACTAGATTATTCACCAGGAGGGTAAATGTGCCACCAATGGGTGTAGGTGGATTCACATTTTTACTCATGATTATTATAAATTCTAAGTCTATCACATGTAGATCTGCTGAATAGCCTGATGAATGTAGATCTTATAAATTTCTAGGTACTAAGCATTGGTATTAGTGGTGCATGTTAATGTTGTAATAAACATTGTAACAAACACTGGATGCAGATAGCTAGAAGTAAAACATACCGAGTGTGGTCATATGTATAAAATAAACCTCTAGCTTGTTTTTAATACATTTAATTATATCATTAATTGACCTGATCACAGATTCCAGTTTTTTCTTTATTATAGGTTAAAAAAGGACTCGCTCTGCAAATATAATTTCTATTTAAAGCGTCTGAAATAATGATGCCACTGTTTACAATTAAAAGGCTTTAGAACACAACCCAGAAGTAAAACTTTGTTCATTTCATTGGCCAAAGTAATAAACAAGTTAACAACTTTGTGTTGAGTTTGATCAAATATGGAAACTATGCATTTGCTACATTACATTTGCATTGTTGGCATTAAGTAGATGCTTTTATCTAACTGACTTACTCTTACAGTGTTCATTCTGTGCAGTTGAGGGTTAGAGGCTTTTCTAAAGGATACAACAGCAGCAATCAGGTAGTGGTGAGACTTAAAGCATGTGCTATAGGAACATTTAATTTAAGATCAGGACTGCTCTTCCTGACACAGCCCTATTTATCCAGGCTTGAGTTGGCACTAAAATGCACTAACGGGCCATAACAGGTAAATAACAATCTAAAAGAACACTACCAGTAACCATTTTTTGGCAATTCTTTCTGCAATTAAACACTGTATCTGTAAACCTTGGTCAACTTGCCATCTGTGTCTTGCTTTTTTCTTTTTCTCTGCATTTTCTCTTTCTTTCATGTAACGAGCAGGGGTTATGAATTCTGTGCGGCCCCCTAGGGCTTCTGTGGTCAGCCCGGAACAGCTGAACAAACATACAGAGTTTTGGAGTGCTGCTCAGCACAGCATCACATAACTGCTGAGTTTGGGGAGGGGGTTAGTGATGGAGGATGGGTGAAATAGGTACTGCTGTGCTTTGTAAGAGAAAGCTTGTAGACTTTATACATCTATTTGTCTGTGAAGATTCTAAGATAACGCTTCTTTAAAATAATATTTTTATGATTTATATAATCTCCTAGTGTGTAAATGAGAAGAACAGATAAAACTTTTATGGGGAAGTAGTCTTGTTTTTGTAACTCTGAACTTTTTCATACTCATCAAGTTTGATCATGAACCATTATCCTGTTTTCTATGGCTTTAAAAGAGCAAACAGTCCACTGTTGTTACCTTCACCATACTTCATAGGAGGAACAAAGATTTAATGTTGATGTGCTGTAACACATTGTCTGGGTAATGATGTTTTTTGTAAGTACAGTGGTAACTAAATGCCCACTCACACTACAAGTTGAAATCTTTAAAAATCAACCTTTGGAGAGACATTTGTACCCTTAAACTTAAATTACCAGTGAACAGCTTGTATTATTTAAGCAGTAAATATATTCCTAAAATTTGAATTAAGGAATCAATAAAAAAGGAAAGTGCTTGTTTGTAGGTTTATATTTTTCTTATGTATGTCAGTGTTTTGTTGTTTTCAGTGAATAAGTGTCAAAAACCTCGTTATTTTACATCAGTATAAAGTATACGCCGTTCCACAGGACCATGGAATGCATTATTAGTTGTTCCATACACACTAGTGCAGGGGTGGCCAACCTGCGGCTTGGGAGCTGCATGTGGCTCACGGCCAATAACAATGTGGCTCTCCAACTCAAATAAAAAATAACAATGTTTTATCATTCTTGTGTGTCTTTTGAGTGCTTGTGTATATTGGAGTATTACTACTTAAAAGAGCCACAAACATTGAAATAACTGACCACTGCTCTTGTTAGTACTTGTAGTGTGATGTGAATCTGGCAAAGCAAAAGTCTGGCCTGTAGTCATGGTATGAGTTTGTGTATGGTATGAGCCATTTTTGTCAATGTGCTGTTTCATAATGATATGTGTGTGATTGTGACTTGGCAAATTGATTATAAGTCATTATGTTTGTGTATATTCATATATGAAAGGGAGAGATCATGGGGAAAGGGAAAGATCATCTATACATGTACATAAAGTGGCACTTTGCAGTACCATAGTAAACAATTTGGCTTCAAGTCTACTGCTGGTTGGCCACCCTTGATCTAGTGTATAGTGTATTAGTGTCCTATGTGAAAAAGATTCCTTGCAATGACAATGCCACTCCCAGAATCAACTGACGGTAAGTTTTAATGTTCCACTGTCTTTTTTCCCTAGGTTGATAAAGGTGGATGAAGGTAATGGAACTGGTGTCCATTGATAACATGTATTAAATAAATAGTAGACCACTGGATGTGGTATAATTCAGCTGTTCTTTAAAAAAACCCTTCCAACCCTGACAAACAGCCAGAACATTCCTTACACATCTGGCTCTCTGACTCTCCTTCAAATATTCAGATTTCCCAATACCATAATTACCCACTAGTCCAAGTGTTCTCATTTTCTATTTTTTTTTTTTAAGTTCTTGAGTTTCTTTTATAAAGAGTTCTGGCTGTAAAGACATTTAGGTGTGCTGTCATATTTTGTGCTCTATATATATTTTGTAGAGAAAATGTTAAAAGTATAAAGAACACAACAAGGTGTGGAAGAGTGTGTGGAGTTGTATGTGTTTGGGAGGCTTAATTTCCATGAGGAAGTCTGTGTGAGGAAGTCTGGGTCTCTGGGGAGTCGTGTGTGATGTGGGATGTTTTGTGGGTCAGTTGGTGGAGGGTTAACTGTGGGTCGTGTGCATAAGAGGGCTGACATATGTGTGTAGTGTAGAGGTATTGTAATAAAGTGCGTCAGGCACATGCTTGAACGTCTGCCCTGGATTCAGACAGGAAGTATGGACGCATGTAAGGGGCAGAAATAAAGGATGTGTCTTTGTTGGTGTTCTTTGTCAGGAAGCAGCATTGTTAAAAGTGCTGTGCTGTGGTTTTTTTTTTAAATCCTGAATGCAACCTTACTCCAGAATGTTCTGTAATCGTACGCCTCTTTCCTTCCCAACTCCCCAGGCATGGTGCCAGCTATTTGTCTCATATCTCTTGTGTTTCGGCTGATAAGGATTGTTTCTCACACTCTGGTAACTGTCGGCAGGACACTCGAGTACTCTCTGTGCACGAGGCGTTTGAAGTTGCGTGGCTCTACATAGCACCTTCACACAGACACAGCTGTAAAGCTTCTATCAGGCCGACAAGGGCAAAGTCTGGCTATGAAAACACATCCACTCAAAGAGAGACCTTCCTCGTTTCTTATACTAAACAGCAGCGCTCAGTTTGAAACCTCATTCTCATGTCTGGTTTCATGGCTGCACACTTTCCCCCTCCCACTATTATCTCAGGATGTTTTGAAAAGTGGGATATTACTCCTAATGGATTCCAAACACCACAAAAGTTTATTAGCAAGCAGAGTCTCGTAAAGTAGCAGGGATGTGTGAGTGAAAGAGAACGTTGGGTTTATGGTGGGAGAATTAAGGAAAGAAATGTTTTGTTTATAGATTTGCATTTTTATGCTTGAAAAACATGTCGAGCATATGTATGTCGAACCCTCTAAATCAGTGATATATTTTCTCACAAGTCTTAAAGATACATTGTAGACCGTACATTCACTACAGGAGCAAAGTATAATCATTCTTTCACCATGCGTTTCAGTCAGGGGGTTTTCTTTGCTTTGCTTTACATGACATTGAGAAGAAAAATTCAGAAATGTTTTAAGAACTTTCATTTGCACCTCAGTGTCCTTCTGTAAAAAAAATCAGTTTCTTTCTGATTTAAGTAGACACAAATCAAGGGTCAGTTATATATACCTACAAAAGTTGTTACAAAATGTTACAAGGATTTATTTACATTTTCAGATCAGAAGTGTTGTAGGTATATATCACTGACCCTTGATCTTAATATCTCAATCTAAAATTCAAACCAATTTAAAAAGCCTAAAACTATTAGACATCTTTTTAAACTTTTCTATTCATTGGATTTAGCTTCATCTAACTTGCACCTTATTGATGCATAATGAAACTTTAAGGGGATTTTTTTTATGTGGCGATGATGTATCTACATCAGTGTCTACACACTGGTAGAATGACTTTGGGAAAATGGAAGATTACTACGTAAAAGTGATTAATTTTTTAAATAAACTAACTTTAAAATTTGTGTTTTATTTTCGACACAACCTTAATATTTTGTTAGATATACAAATATAGATTTGTAAGATATACATTTAATCTTAGCCATTTCTGGCTTGCATGTCTTAAGCCTAAGCTGATATAAGGGTAAAACACTTCACAATTTAAAAGAGGAAAATATTAAATAAGGTTCACAGTGTCTCGTTTGTATTTGTTAAGCTTGGTTCGAGAGTTAAAGGCTTTTCCACATTGAAGAAATAATGATTTTTACTTCTGTTCAAGAAATTCAAGTCTCTTATGCACAGTAAACAAGCCGTTACATTGTGCTAGTCTTTCACTTACAACTATTAAGACCTAAATTTAATAATGAAGCTCATTACATGGAAAATGTAAGAAACATTAAATCAGCTTCTGAAGCTGAGGTGTATTATATTATAAAGTAATAAAGTAAAAATAAATAAACATACAATAATTGACGTGCCCTACTAAGACCCAAAATCTGAACATCCATAGAAAATGTTGCCATCCTTACAGTTACTAAGGATGAGGTGTAATTGCATTATGAAAAAATGTAATACAAAAATTAGCTTGATAAATGCTAGTAAAAGCTGCTATATACAATGCATGTAATATAAAGAAGTTAAATACTGCATTTAAATAAATTTGTAAACATTTGACAGTATATACAATATATTTAATATTGTGCATAATATTTGACAAATACTTTAGATACTTGCTGTACTTGTAAACAGATGTACTCCAACGACTAATATAAACTAATATTTTCTGTTGTTTAGTGTTTTGGGTCACAAATTGGGCACTGATGATCAAGTTACCTTGTGCGACCAATGATCCTTCCCACTAAAGTAAATACAACTGAGTGTACAATAAGAGTGATTCTGCCTTTGTGTTAAAACTGGCCAAATAATAGTACAGTATAATGTCATCTATTTTCTACTCCTTAAACTGTATAATCTTACATTGTACTTAAAGCAGTAAAAATAATTGTAGCTATCACCCTAACCGTAACAATAACTCTTATTTTAACTCTCATATTTTAGCAAAGTAACAATAATCAATATGGTTCTGTTACTGCTCTCTAAGCGTACTCTCTACCTGAAATGCATTATGACATCATATGCATGCTGTTCGCTTATATAATAAGTGAGCATCTGATGCTTCCTTAGCGATGAATGCAATCCCACGATGACTTTTCTCCTCCAAAACAAGATTTTATACTTTAGGCTTGTTACTGACAATGTGAGTTGACATGCCAGTGCATTGCCTCACTTTTCGTCATTGCTTTGAATGTCATGATGTTAACCATGTTAGCTTAGTAAACGAAAAGTGGTTTATTCACTGTGACCGTATGGCATTCAAAAAACTGGGTTTTTACATTCAAGACATATTCGAATCTTTTTTTATCGGTAGTCCACTAGGTTTTGAAACACACACCTAGTTGGAACTTTTTTGGCTGTTTTCAACTCATTAAAATATCTCACACTGATGTTCATTATGTTACATTACGTAATAGACACAATGACTATAGTCCAGTGGAAAATCTAGTCTGGAACAATCAAGATCTCTTTATAGAGTACATGGTTCTGTAACTGTTTAATAGAGACCAGCTGTGTGATGATTTTGTATATGTACATATTGCTGAATAAGAGATAATAGAACCGAAAACCAAAATATTGTGGCTTCTATTTGTTAAATAACATAAGCATTAATATATTGAAGGTAAATGAAGTGAGATTTGGTTTATCACTTGTTTGTTGTGTGTGCTATGTGTGAGTAGTGAATGGCTCTTCGTTCTCTTGGTCTGAGTGGCTCTATTAGACTATTCTCTGCACAAAGCTTTCCTTTGATGTGCTACTGCTTCCTGCCTCTTCACACAGCCGCTGTATTAAATTGAGTTTGCCACCCGCTGAATGAATAAGGCTTTAATAGCTTTATTGATCAGGGGGCCCACAGAGACCCGTCGCTCAGCCACGCAGCCCCAGAGTGTTAACGAAGGACAGCAACACTGTTCGACACATTATACCATCCACTTTTATTAAATGAATACTGTCAAAATGGTAGGCATTTTTTCCCGTATAGAATATAAGGTGTTTAAATATAATGTTTTGAAAAACTACTTTGTAGCATGGTGTCCTATTGTCTACAGCTGGTGATCATTTGAGTCTAACAGGACTAATGTAAAAGCACCAAACATTGGACATGTGTGCAGGGTCAAAGAACAAAACCAAGATATGAACCAAGGTACAGATATCAATTCAGATGCAATTCCAAAACAACTGATCAGATTATAGCTGCATTAAGCCATTACATAAATATTTATGACATAATAAGTGATGGTTTAATTTTTAGACTGGAACATATTGCAAAAGATACATACAGTCAAATTACAAAACTGATTTTACTTGAGTACCTGACAGCTACTAATTTCACTAGTTTGATTGTTTATTTTTTTTTTACTAATACTGCATTTTACTTACTTGGCCAATAAACTTGATTCTGATTTTAATCGCACCATGCAAGGTGACCTGTTCATCTGTTTAGTGTATTCGTCTATTGTGTATCATCATGACCCTAAATAGGATTAAGCAGTGCTAAAACGACATAATGTATGTATGGATGGAATTTAATCACTGAATGCAGCTTGTAAATAGAATTGGCACATGCATTTGTTGGATGGGTCGGGTGTGTTGGTATGCCACAAACTGTTTGCTGTCAGCTGTTGGAAATGAAGCAAATGAATCAAATCAGCAATCGCTTTGGTCTTGAAAATCATTGCTTGATCGCTATGTCTGAACTGTTCAATGACTCGATCCAAGCAGCTCTCCAAGCACTTGCAAATTTAAGAAATCTGACTGCAAAACAAAATTCCGTAGAGCGAAAATCATCAAGCTACAACCGATGAGTATGATTAAACCTTTTGAAACGTCTTGCGTTGTTTTTACAAAACGTCGTTTGGGATGCCAGAGAGACTCGTCTGAGTGATGGATTGTGTTGTATGTGACTCTCATCACATATAAGTTGTATAAAAAGATCATGTTTTGTAGTGTGAAATGTTAAACTTTATTAATCGACTAGCGATATACTCGTGTCTGGCTTGGGGGGATAATTTGAAAGCAGCATCCTGACCAATTGAAGAAAAACGAAGGTCGATGAATCAACTAAAAAATCAAGAGATGTGATCCTGTGGGGCCCGGGAGAGACGTTGTGCATAGTCCAACTATACTGGAAGGACGAGAGAGTGAAAGTGTGGCCAGATCCATGGCAGCAGTGTAAAGTTCTGGGATGTTGGAAAAAAAGAGTCAATGAGTGAGCAAGGGCTTTGGAGTTTATACTTACAGATGCATTATATGATGTACTATTGCATGATTTGATTTATGATCTATTTCATCAGATGAGAATAGATTCAGGTGGTGTGTAAACCGATTAGTTGTTTATTCTTCGATTTTTCCGTGTTACTAACAGAGAATGAAACTAAATAATAAATACCATAGATAATTATTATTAAGCAAATGATTTTACTTGTGTAGTTATAGTGGTAAAAAGAACAGAACTGTAGGCCCAGCTGGAAGCCCAAAAGGAAAGGGGAAAAGAAAGAAAGGAAAGCCAGTGTTGGCATTCTGCTAGTTAATGAATGATATGTGGTTAGAGTTGTGGGTTCAGAGCAGGATGCAATCTGGATGAAAACTCTCTGAGTATGAGCATCCTTGAGCCCTGCACTCCTGTAATTTTTGTAATTTATCTAATTAAACGCAGTCCCTCCTCACTCATCAGAGAAATTTCCAAATTATTACCAGGTGAAATGGCTACACGCCCACAAACACACATGGTTTCATGTTGCACAAGTGCTTAGGGGTAAACATTGATCTGCGGTCACAAGTGACTCTACAGATTACCAAAATGTATAAACCTCTTAATCCTTGTATTATTTTCCACCTGGGAGCACATAAACAAGTCTAAAGACTTTCTAATCAGATCAGTTTCATGGTGGAAAATCGGCAACATTGACAGACAAATATTTCAAGATTCTAGTGATAATGTAGAATTGAAAGCTTTTATAAATTTTCAAGCAGCCGAGCTGAAGTTATTCATGTACTGTAGCCATATGCATCCAAAGTGATGACAGATTTAAACTAAATGGCAAAAAGTATGTGGACATCTTAGCTTGTTGGACATTCGATTGTAAAAACATAGGCACACTTCCGAATAGGAGTATCCATATTTATTTAGTTAAAAAAGGAACATTCATATGGTTGGGCACTGATTCTGGCAGGTAGGAGCAGTAGGTGCATGGATGTGTAAGTGGTTAGTTGTTAAGGTACTGGCTTAGAAATAATAAAGTTGCTGTTTCAAGCCCCACTACAAGTTGCCCCTGTTGGGTCCTTCAGCCAGGTCCTTAAACCTCATTCATTTCAAATGTTGTCCCGTTGTAGTATGGATAAAGGTGTCTGCTGAATGCTGTATATGTTATAGAAAGGTAAACCTGGTAAAGCTAGAGTTGGAACTGTTGTATTTTATAGACATGACTACTTGGCCATATGGTGCATCCTAGATTTGGTATTGACTAAGGGGTCTGAGTGGTTTACACGTGGAGACACGAGGAATTAGGAATAAACTTTGAGGTGGTGTGAGCGGATTCTATCCCTTTCCTCTCCTTTCATTATGCATCGATATTCCAAAACACTTGTGGTTTTTGCTTTCCTTCTCTTTTTCTAAGACTCCCACTGGAACTGTCACAGCTTTGGCTTGAGTGCCACCACTGTTTAAAGCTCAGGCCTTATGGTGCCACAGAAAAATGTTTATTTATCCAACATCCTGTCTCTTATCCGGTCATATTACACAGCCAACTGCATGAATTACACATTAAACTCAAACACTATTGTTAGCAAACCATTCAGAAGGTCTCTTTGATTTAAAAATATTTAACAGCCATGCATTGCTACGTGACCAAATTGACAGAGTGTATTGCTGTCTGTGATGATATGTAAGTAGTAACTGCTGGGAGATGAGGGCTTTGAACCCAGTGTTAACTAAGGCTTGTGTTTGAGCTATCTTTAGTATGTTGTCATTTGTTAAACTTTAAGAATAAACAAGCCTTTGTCCTACATCGTCTTCTGACTTCATATGAGCATTAAAAATGTTTTGTATAATTATCTGCATAAAACCTGAGCTTAATTTTTCTATTGAAAATTAAATTTAGCTTTATATTGATCAAAGAACAAAAAGGTTTCTGAAAAGATCACACCATTATCTATCTATCTAATTATCTATCTGTCTGTCTGTCTGTCTGTCTGTCTGTCTGTCTGTCTGTCTGTCTGTCTATCTCTCTCTCTCTCTCTCTCTCTCTCTCTCT
>JAOUQU010000002.1:2137357-2148309 GCA_028566735.1 Ammoglanis amapaensis
CACACACACACACACACACACACACACACACACACACACACACACACACACACACACACACACACACACAAAGAGTAGGAGAGGGGAGTCTATGAAACCCAAAAAGAGAAAAAACAAGGCAGGAGAAATAGGAAGGAAAGGGTTAAAGTCTGTTTCTTGAGGTTAAAATGAGACGAGTCTTGTAATCTCAGTGCAGGAATGCAGTTAGTGCACACTGGTGAACACTCCCTAAGCCTTGGCTTCAATCCACTCTCTCAGCACTCCACACAAAAGCCTCTTTGTTCAGCCTGCCCCTCCGAAAAGCAATGCTCCGTCACTCCCTCTCTTCTTCTTCCCTCGCTCACTGTTGTGCTGCCTCGCTTTCTTTTTATTCTCTTACACTTCATCTGCACTTACTGCACTCGATCTCATTTTAAATCACGTTCACTTCTATCTACACTTTAAATGATGTTTTCACTCCAATTTCTCAAGTCTAATTAAGATTCAGCCTCACACATATTGTTAACAGATGTGTAAGATCAACTATTCCAATACATTCTATGCTCCAACATTGTGGTAACACTTTGTGGAAGGTCCCTACATGTTCCAGCTTGATTTTGCTCCTGCTCCATAAATGTGCGGTTTGACGACGTTGGTCTGGAGGAACTCCAGTGGCCTGCAACAGTTTTGGGGTATACTGGAATGTCATTTTTATGCCAGGCTGTCAGTGTTAGGCTTGATATTGGCACTGATTCCCACTGACACACCTTAAAGTCTTGTGAAAAGCATTCATGGGTGAGTGAAAGTGGTTATTGCTGCAGAAAGGAAGATTGGGTTGTATATTGGCAGAGGATTTTCACTGATTTGTCAAAGTGAATTATTCAAAATAGACGAACAAAACGGGAATCCCATCAGCTGCTTTCAGTAGGGGTGACTACATTTTTTTGATTTGGCATATTTTTTTATTGCCGGATGCTTTTTGTGATGCAACCCTCTCATTTAACCTGAGCTAAGGATCGGCACTAAAATACACTAGTTTGTGTATCCTAGTGACTATAGTGATGTCAAGTCATCTGGTTGCAATGGTGCATTCTGAATCGAGGAAATGGGACTGCACTGGTGTGACAAATTCCACTGCTCCACGTGGTCATGAAAAAAGAAAATATATTTTTTAAAAAAGCACAAGTTACTATTCAAATCTTTCTCGTTGTGCTTCGCTACAGGGATCTGTCCCCCAGAGTTTCTGCAATCCACACCATACTGGTCATTGTTTGTTCATATCTGTAAAGGAGTGTACAGTTGTGGTTATGCTTGTTGAAAAAATTTAAACTGAGTAACCCTTACTTTTGTCCACATAACTTGCGCATCACCAAAATATAGATGTTAAGTGTTTCATATTGGGTTTATTGGTGAAACCTGTTACCGTGTTCACCAATGCTTCTGGCTGGCTCTCATTTTCTTTCTGCTTTCTGTAGTAAATGTATTTGTTTCTTCATGCCATGGTTCACTTTTTCGTTTTCATATTCTGCCTTTGTTTTTGTGCCATCGCTGAAGTTCTGGCCAAGAAATGCGCCTCAATATATTGTGCAAATCCACAGTTAAACCCAGAGCAGGAGTTCTTTTCTCCTCAACCTTTTTTTGGTTAACCACACGATTAATGAAATGGAGTCAGGATAGGCCTCTGTTCCTCTACTATGATCCTAGCTCAGTCATTCTCCCATGAAAAGTATTTGCACAATATGCCTTATAAACCCATATATAATATAAACTTGTATATACATCAGTTTTCCATTATTTATCCAAAATTAAGAGACATGGTGTCTGAACTAAGGTACAATGTAATGAACATATAGAGTAATAAAGGATTTATCCGGCATAAAATAAAACTCAATAAAATCACAGTGCATTACATTACTGTATTACATTCATTTATCATGCATACAAACATAGAGCGTACATGGCGTTGCTGCATAAAATGAGTCAGTTGTGGTGCAGTGACAAGGTCAGTAATCCACCACATGCATTGTTTAACTCATCACCCTGCCAAGTTATTATTTATTGTGAGTCAGCTGGTCTGTAGGACTAACAATGTTAAGCATGTGAATCCAATAACCAAAGAAGTTGTGGTTAGCAGCACCCCCTCCCATGTTTTTATTGGTTATATAAAGCTTACTTTAACTGACTCATTGCATTTGAAGAATATCTTTAAAGTCAGATATCTTATTTTGTCCCTCATTGTGCAACTGACTTAAAATACAAATCAAAGACTCCATAATAATATTAATGTCGGGTCAACAGTTATTCACAGTTCAAAATGTCAACTATATTTCGCCAATAAGCGTTTTCTACTGTAAGCACTAAATAGTAGCATCCATGGTTATCATATCTGTCTTTTGTAAAATTTGTAAAATCTGTCATTTGTATTCAAACAACAATAATGTATCAGTAGGTAAATTTTGTTTTGTTCTGAGTGCCCAGCTTGGTTACGTCCATTGCTGCCAACCTTCAGAAGACACTGCACTGAATTTCATATGGAAATTTGACAACATTGTTTAAATGTTGAGACCTAATTCCTCACAAATGTTGCAACACTGATCCTCATGGTTAATACTTACATCCAATAATTTGTATTTTTTGTCAAGTCTGTCGATACACCTACTCAGGTTCCTGTTTCTGAGATCTTTCATAACTTTGGATGAATTGTTAATAAGGTCTTGAAACAATTTAGGTTGCAATTTCACTCTTGAGTGGACAATGTGTTTGAAGAAAATAGTCCTAGAACCTTTGAAATGACTTTGTAAGTTTTAGAATAATATTTTTGAAAATGTAGTTAGTTTAGTGGCATAACAGAGGATTTTGGGTTGATAGTTTTGTCATTTAGCAAATGCCTTTATCCAAAGCAATTTGAGCAACTGACCTTTAAGGTCCAACAGCAAACAACCTAGCAAAGGTAGGAATTGAACCGATGACCTTCTGATTAGTCCAGTGCCATAACCACTGGCCTAGGGTTCAGAGCATTGAGCCAACATGTGGATTACATTTATAAATAGCCGTGCATTTGTATATATGAAGTTTAAGTGAATAGAATGATACTGGAATAGATCCTGGCCTTGTCACAAACCTAACCAGGGTAAAATACTTCTTGAAAATAAACAAATGAAAGTGCATGGTTGAAAATAAAAGAATACTGTCATATCTTTTAAACAAATGGTTTATCAAGTACTGAACATCTGAACTCAGGATCACATTGTCAACACGGTGAGACACAAACCCATGTGTTGGAGGCATGTGTGAACTTGTCACAACATAAAATGAAGGAACTTACAAATCACATCAGGCCACCAGTTATATTCATGTGCAGTTGATATGGGCCTTAGTAATAGGCTAGTAAACTGTGGCAACTCATAACCAAACTACTTTTTAAACATTGTGATCATTTGCTGTGATGGCCTTAAATCTGCAGTCATGTTTTAGTATTTGGACAGACACAGCTTAGAAGCACTGGTCTATTTATAGTTAAATAAAGTCAGATTCTTACAGGCAAGGGACAAAGTTCATGGTAAAAGTTTAAACCCTGTGCTCTAAGGCTGGATGTGTGTCAGTGAACACTTTACCCTTTATGTACACCAGGATACATGTTAGGAATCACGATGTTCACTCACTGCTGTGAAGTGGGTTGAGTTTCTTCTGCAGCAGCAGCTACAGCAGCCATCAGCATTGTGTTGCCAGAATAAAGCTACCAGTAATCTTCAAAGAGTCACAACAGTAAAATCCCTTATCCAAAAACCCCGTACAATAACATCAGATCTTCCCCCACAGCCCCCCCTCCCACTTTACCATAAAAAATTTGAATATTGTAACTGAGATTTTTGCATGTAGGTGTTTCTCTATACTGGCAGTTAAACCACATTTGTTTTGTTGTACTTTAGGACACACATAGGTCGATTAATGATCATTAGAGTGTCATGACCTGGTTTCTGACGAGTTCAGCCTCATTAGTGTTTTTACCAGAACGTTATGGTAGGCTGTTTCAAAGGTGGAGGGTTTGGCCAGAGGGTTGGTCTTTTACCTCCTGGTCAACAGGGCTAATCCTTCAAAGTTTTGTCTTCTATTACTGTTTAAATGAAGTTCCAAAGATCACAAAAGTCCAGTTTAATTGGACTCCCACAGCAACAACATTGCTGTGAAATAGGTCAACTCCCGGATATGCTTCATCTAAAAGTATTAACTCAAATTTAAAAGATATTTCGCAAGACTGAATGCACATTGTGTAATTAGGCGAACGGTTTGTGCCACCCCTTTATGACAAAAGAATCAGTGTGTATTATGCAATTAGATACAGGCTTTGGTCTAGAACAGAGCATGTCTATACATCTTCCAACCAACCCTTTTGTGGTTTATTTGTAATAAAAGATCCATCATAAAAGCACAGTCAACAGGGTGGGTAGAACCAGTGAACTTTCAGGTTTTCTATTCTTTGAATACGTTTATGTACACTTCAAATTGTTAAGCATTTTAATTCTTGGAAAGATAATTTTTTAAAAACCTTTTACAAACCTCCATATATCGACTTAGATGTTATTTGACCTTATGTTTCCTCATTGATCTTCATAATGCAAAATTAAGGTCCCCTACTTTATTTAGGAATTTTTATACTTCTCTGACCCTCAAGACTGACCCTATAATCTTGCCTGAGTGTGACCAGTGTCAATGTGTTTTATCAACTTTTAATGACACTTTTAATCTACGGATTACACCAGTCTGCCTTGTTACATTTTCTTTTAGTTTTCCATTCAGATCTTCTTCTCTACCTTGGCAAGATATTATTAATTGTGAGTCAGCAGGTCTGTAGGTCTAACATGCTTGGTCTGTGAGGTCTTTTAACAGAAAAAAGTTGTGGACCGCCCCCGTCCTCCTCAAACCCTGGATTTATTGGTTAAATAAAGCTTAATTGAACTCACTTCAAATCTGACTCATTTCATTGGGGAGATTCTTCAATTTCAACATGGTGTAATTCTGTCTAGTCCACCATTCAGAAGATACCGAGTAATAATTTTAAGAAAACACAAAACCATACAGTGACAAAAATAGCACTGTTATACACCAATTAGTTATAACATTATAACCATCTTACTAATTTTGTGTTTTGATATCTTTATATTAGAACTAGCATTAACTTCTTCAACATTTGGAGATGCAGTAGTTTGTTTGTTGGATGGAATCACATGGACCATCCATTACTTGACATATGTATTAATGAGTATCGGCCCAGTTGTTGCATTAAAGTCGTTCCTTACTTGGACCACTTTAGAAATATACTTACCAATAAAAGTCAGAACACCCTACAAGAGCTGCAGTTTGGGAGATGATTTGACTCAGTGGTCTAGCTATCATCTATTTTTCCAAATGAACTAAATGTTCTGCACATGCTGCACTAATATATCCCTCCCACAAACTGGTTCCATGATAAAGAGATAATTAGGGCTATTCACTTGTGTGTAGTTATTTACACCGGTGGCCAAAATTGTGGAAAACCTAAGATTTTTTAATTATTTGTTCTCCAAATTTGTTATTCAATATTTTCTAGATTGTATCTCTGGAGGGGGTGTATGGTTATGATCTGTTCTTCTAGGCAATGAGACATAGACATACAATGGAATGCATTGTTCCAGGCCATAATCAGAGCGGACATGGAACTTGGCTTGGTGCATCGTCCCTGCAGCCTTGGACACAGCTTCCGTGACTGCAGTTTATATTTCCCTGCTTTCTGCTTTCATCAGCAGCCCTCTCACCATCTCACTCAATGTCTTTCCCATTCATTACTTGTTTTCCCCTTCTCTGTACCATGGTCCAAGCAAAGGGCCACACAAGACACAACTTAGCAAACTCCTCCGCTTTTTTTCCATGGTTTCCCTTTCCAATAACGAATGCAAAGGGAAAATGATGCCGACGTTAATATAGGAGATTTATCTCCATCCTCCAACTGACTGTGGGAATAATGAATCAATTAGAACTTTGGTTCTACTGTTCTCTTTCCAAGCAGCCATCCTCTTCACCTCTGTGTTATAATCTCTGAAGTAATCGCTAGCACAGTGGAAAATGTCGTCAGTAACAGATTAGACCTCCACTACAGATGTAAGAGGTTTATTGGCTGACCCAGCTCACAGTCTCACTAGTGTGCGGCAGTGTTTATAAAAAAAAAGAGTAAAAAAACAGGTCAGCTGCAAGGACTGCATTTCATCAGGACACGATATTAAAAAAGATGAGACATCCTGCAGTTAATTCTGATTCCAGATGAACTAGGGAGTGCCTCAGCTGCACAGACATTAATATCTGTGATGTTGAACTGCAGCTATACTCTTAGAGTAATGATACTTAGTAACTTGGGTTAAATTTAAAAAGTGACCCATCTATTTTCTGAATTTAAACAGAACCAGTTCCCTATTGCATATGCAGTATGAATGGCACCCTTCCAAAAAGTACTTTCCAGAGTTAGTTTTCCTACTGCTGGCCAAAGACAAAATGCTGCTCCTTCTAGATGTGACAATAACCTGATTTGTATTTTCTGTTGCTGGAATAAATAAACCATAAATAACCTAATTTCAATAACTTTTACGCTAGGTACAATTCTTTGCTTTTATTTTTCATGTAAATGGTGGAGGGTAAAGGGAGTCTCTTTCCTCTGATCTTTTCTTCATGCATTTTTAAAACAAATTTCTTTGCCACTGTTGCCTTCGACTTGCTCAAGGTTTGTAACGTTTTCGGTCTGTTGCTTCTGGATTACTGCGAGACAATGTCAGACGCAAAAAAATGCTACTTGAATATATTTGGCTTGACCTTTTCCTTCACATGTTGAGTATAAGTGTTTACCAGTGAGCAATGAATTTCTACAAGGAGCTGTACATCCTGTATAGAATAGAAAGCCTTTATTTGCAATTACAAATATACAAATGTACAGTACAATTAATAAAATACAGTACAATTCAATAAAATTCTTTCTTCACATTTGACAGCTTGTTTGGAAGTTGAGATCAGAGATCTCTGGGTCATCCATCATACAGTGCCTCTGGAGCAGACAGGGTTAAAAGTCTTGCTCAAGGACTTATCAGTAGCTCCATAGAGGAGCCTGGATTTGAACCATTAATATTTGATTGATATCCCAAAGCTCTACCCACTAGGTTACCACTGTCCCTAGCTATGCGCCCAATGTTGGGCAACATAAAACATAATAATTGAACCGTTAGTGGTTCACTTCCTACTACTGATATTATGCTGTTGAGTAAGGTCCTTTAACTCATTGACCTAGATAATCTAAATGTCTATGTGTTGCTTTGGATAAAAAGCATATGTTAGTCCAGAAATCTGATCTCTGCTACAGTAAATATTTTTTAGAATGAAATTGTAAAATCTAAAATTCTTACTGAACTCTGACTTTGTGGATTGTTATTCCACACAGGTGCCTCTCTTTCCGTTAGTCAGCTAGCTTTAGAAAGATTTTGAAGACCTCAACTACATAGTCTTATAACCCTACCAAGGTCGTGTCTGCTGCTGGTACTGACAATTATACCCACTGTATGGTGTCCAGACAACCTGTGTTAATCTCTACAAATTTAAGCCGAGGTGTTTTGAATAGAGAGAGTTCAGATTCTCTGTGCTGGTGTGTTAGAATAGAAAATGCAAGGCACCCAAGTGACACAGTAAGATATTTCTCTATATGTTTTTTAAATATAAAAAATTGCATTAAACAAATTAAAGAAACTCATATTTATATATATTTCGTCCCAAATCCCAAATTTGGTGATGGACAAAGCTCCAAATTATTTGGCTCCAGGGGGATTTTCTTTCTGCATTTATTTTACTTCCCACCCTCCTAGCCTGCGTGTCAGAATGCCGTCAAGTGGCCTGTCAGCAACGTGTTAAAAATACTTCTCACCTCTCAGCTTTTCCAATCAGATGGAGCATTTCTGGTGTGTATGTTGGCGTGAGCGGAGCAGACTGTGGTTCTGCTGAGTGCAGTAAGGCTTTAACATTATGTAATCACCTCAACCGTGTAGTATTGCCCTTGAGTAAATTGTATGGGTGCATAGGTCAGGTGTTCAAACCAAGGTTGCCTCCCATATGTTCTGCATTTCCCATGTACCCCTGTTGTAATTGGCAGGTAATGTTTCAGACCCTGGCCCCTCATGGCTGCTATTATTTCTGCTCTGAATCAATCACATGGCCAGTGGTGGCTATGGTCCTGGCGCTGATCCAGTTAGGGGGCCCAACCTCAGATATATTATACACCAGCAGCTTTCAAACCAAGGTGTGCATTTCAAGATAGTTCATCATAGTTATGTGTTGCTACTTCAAAGCACAAAAGGGGTTTTTATGGATCTTCAGTCTAATTTTTATTCCAAGGAGTTCAGCAGCCACAGAGCAAGAGCAAGACAATTCTAGCATGTCACAGATGAACTCATGGCGATTTGCAAAGTCATTTTCTGCATTTATTCGGTCATCACATTGCCACACAGCCCCATATTAAAACTTTTTTTTTCAGTGGTTGCAAATGACAGTTGTTAGTTTTCTTCTTTGGTCTGTTTAACCCCCAAAGCAGCAGCGATTCGAATTCATCTGAACACGATGTACGTTTCTACTGTCTGATGATCCGTCCCGAATGCTTCTCAATCCAGTTTTTGTTGCCTCTTATTGTGCTATGTTGTAATTACAAATGTATCCATCTTATCTTAGTTATATAGCAAGAAATTCCATCATACTTTTGTTTTTAAGCAGTAAAAGTCTTGGCTTGAGACACTGGAGCACAACTTACTTATTTTATACAATATTATTACAAAATCTTATACAATATTTTTAACCTACACAATTATTTCACCATGATTTTTTCCCCATAGCTCAGTGTGGCTGACTAGACAATCCTGAACTCTCGGCACATGCACAGGAAGTGAGGCAATCTAGAAAAAAGTTTCTGAGCTTGTGCCCAAGTAAACAAACACCCACTCTAACCCCACACCCCCATCCCTCCTTCCACATGCTGTTTGTGTACAGACTTGCTTCTTACTGGCAGGATGACAAAAGGCAAGGAACTGTAAGTCATTAGAACAGTCAAAGACCAAATGGATTATGTAAAGACATAATGCATATGAGATTGTCAGCACTTCTGGACTGAATTATAAGCTTTACTGTAAATCTTAACAAAATGACTTCCAAATGTCACAGCATGTGTACTCATCTATAGGGAGACGAACACATATAGACATGCGTGTTGCTGTATTTGAGCTAGTATATATGTCTTGTACATATGGTTTACTGCTTCTGCCGGATGGTTGTGAGTGAATCTCATTACTGGTTTCAGTATTAGCTTTATTCATGGAAAATGTATTGAAGCATTATAAATGTCTGGAATCAGTTGGATTTTACTTTAGGACACATTTATCATATGTTTTACCTTGGTTTGCGTGGGTTTCCTTCGGGTACTCCGGCTTCCTCCTATAGTCCAAAAATAAGCCACTAGATCAATTGGAGATGCAGAACTGACTGATAGATGCACAGCCCCCCATAGCGCTATGGGTTGGAGAAAGAACTGTCAACTTATTCTTTAAATAACATGTTTCTGAAAAACTCTTTAGATCTTATTGAGCACACAAGTTAGATGTGTAGAATATGGAAACAAATTGGAATCTAAAATTGCTTAGAATATAGCCTATACTTTGACAGTTCGCTTCTCTACTTATTGGAAGCTAGGTAAGCTAAGTTTTCAGTGAACAACAAAAAGCTACACTTCTAATAATTATTTTATCTAAAAGCTTGTACCTGTCATTTAAATAGTTTGCCTTTAAAATGCACAAGAACATCAAAGATCACATCATAATGTGGCATATTATATTAGCATTAACAAGCCAACCCAGCAACATAAATGTGAGCGTACTACACAAAGCATTTTGTCAAAATTCCCCTGAAGATGTAGTTAGTGCAATAGTTGTCGAAAAATACTTTTAAAATACAGTTGAGCAAATTCTCAGATAGAATAGATGCTAGTTTTTTACTGTAAGGATTTCTAATAAGCATTGTTTTTATTTTTCAGTAAATTGGCCTAGCAGCTTGGTGAATCATGTTGAACAGACTCGTGTACAGGTAGTATTTGTATTAGTATGTGATTTTATGGAGCTTTGATTTGAGTTTCATTGTGTAGCTCTTCCTCCGGGCTCTTTACACTGTTCTGTTTGGCATGTAGTAATGTTGCCTTACCTCCTTTCTATAAAAACAAACCATGTCATTCTCTCATATTGTTTTTTTTCTTTTTAATATGTCATATTTTTGGAAAACTGAGTCTCTAGAGCAAATCAGATTAGACCATTGCTTTGTTACAAACCTGGCACATACTGAGTACTGACTGGTATTTTAGCATCAAGTCTTTTGTTCATTAGCAGTAAAGGAAAGGTGTGTAATAGCTATACTTGTTTATCTCATATGCCTAATTTGTTTTGAGAAGGCTAGAGATCAAGGGCCATATTTATTGTGTTAAAATTAGTCTAGCAAATAGTTGACATACAAAAAACATTCTTTGCTGAATGCTGCACACACAAAGTCGGTTATCAAGCACCTTTTAGTGAAATGTAGGATTGAATCGTATCTGTCTGTCTCAGAGATGTATTATGACAATAGCAGTTCTCTGGCTGTCCATCCATCCATCCATCCACCCGTCGATCCACCCATCCATCCATCCACCCACCCAACCATCCACCTATCCATCCATGGGCAGTTCTGGTTGAACTGTTTGTCCACCAGTAACATTATTGTCCATTACCATCATCTACTGTAGGGGCAGCACAGTGGCTTTGTGGTTAGCACAGTCGCCTCACAGCAAGAAGTCGGGCTGGGGACTTTCTGTACGGAGTTCCCATGTCAGCGTGGGTTTCCTCCGGGTACTCCGGTTTCCTCCCACAGTCCAAAAACATGCACTAGGTTGATCGGAA
>JAOUQU010000002.1:2190988-2201861 GCA_028566735.1 Ammoglanis amapaensis
ATATGAGTAGTAGGAGTGTATCTATATTGCAATTCAGTGTCTTAAAATAACCAGATTGCATGTTTTTGGACTGGTATTTAAAATATTCTTTGACGATGCTTTTGTAAATGAGCAGATTATTTTATTAAAATGATGTTAAATATAGATGCATTACAATCAAGCTTATGATTCGGCTACCCATCTATTAACTTTTGCATTTTGTAGAGCAGCATGTTTTCTTGCACATCGTTTATTTTCCTTCTTTTTCTTTTTCATTGACAACAATCTAATAATCTGAAACTACGTCCACAGTAGGAACACGATAATGATGTGCTTTAATCCTGTCTTCGGAAAGGGAGGGGATGGAATTCTTTCATGCTTCAATTAGTGCTGAAAATCATTAGCAGAGAGGCTAAGGGATCATTGTGTGTATGTGTTTTGTGTTTGTGTGTGTGCTTAAGCCTCAAATGGATATGGAAAGAGAGATGACTGTGAAACGGGGCCTGCAGACATTTCCACCATAAAGAGCTCGTACTGATGTGATTTCTTCTATGTGTAATTCAGCCTGTTATCATTGGCTGCCGAGCCGGTGATGCTGCTCCAATGGAAAAATCTCTGGTGTGAATTTTACTGAAAGATGGGGAGCACAGATCATAAACTATGCTCCGGTTTTCATCCCAAGCCCAGACTGACTGCCTCATCTCATGCCTTCCTATCCCAGCAGTGGCTTTCTGGCTTGTAAGCCACAGGAACGAGCCAGCAAGCGAGCATAGGTGTGAATGAAGTGAGAGAGGGAGAACCTTACCTCACACATGTAGATGCTGGGCTGTGTTTTGACTGCAAGTGCTATAAAACACGCTCATGACATCACGACCCAAATATGTTTTGAGCATCGGGCCATAAACGGTCAGTGGGGAAGATAAAACAACAACAGCCTGCCTATTGCTCCTCCAGTCTGTGCTCCACATCTCTTCCCTAACCGCCTCGGCATTCGGCGTCCAGATGCACGGGCCACCCTCAGAGCTCATCCATCTCTCCAGCTCCCTCTTTTCTTAACCGTCTTGGCCTGCGGCACTGGAGCCCGGCCTGTTGGCCCAGATGAACGTAGGCGGGCAGACGAACGCAGATGATTTTTGTCCTCACCGGGTGAGACCTGTGCAAATGGCCCAGAGCCGGTCAGCCCTGGCGGGAGGAGGTGGAAGGGTCAGGACCCCCACCGTGAACGAGACTAGAGGGGGGCAGCATTGCTGGGGTCAGCTGGAGGAAGACACTTCCGCTGCTTTGCTGGCTCAGAGTGCAAACCAGGGGAAAACCACAGGGTGAAAGATGGCCCCACAGCAGCCGAACCAAGCCGTGAAAGTTTAAACAAATACAAGAGGAGAGTGTTGCCATGGTGGTCTTCTGGCTGATGTTTGCTCTTTTGACTTTGCCTTGTTTTGAGAGCCAAAGATGAAACCCCTTCTGTACCAGTGTGAGCAGCAATGAGTGAGTCATCGTCCACACTGCCATAGCAATACGACTGCGCCAACAAACCGACAGCGCTCATTACTGACACGTTACTCCCAGCAGTCCTAGATTATACAAAACTAGGATTTAACACCTGTTTGACTTAAACCCAGGGGATTAAAATTATAAATCTAAGCTCAGGCTTAAATGGCTATTTAAAAAAATCTAAACCTTTTGCAGGAGTGTTGCAATACAACGTGCAGTAAAGCATTTGGCTGTGATGTCTAAGTGTTGAAATTTCTGGGCTAGAGAACCAAAAGGTCGCCGGTTCAAGTCCCACTACCTCAATTTCTTTGTAAGTAATCGTAAAATGCTAAATGCTGTATGGAATCTTCTCAATGCTGGAGCTCATTTTTGTTTATTACACGTATAAAATGCCCTACAGTGTCACTTCAAAATCCGCAGTTTTATCCATGATCTAAAACAACAAGCTTCTCTTCAGATTCACTACAACATACATGAATACTTTCATTGTCAAGACACACGATTTTAGCCATTCTTCATTTCTTAAATTGTTTTAATGCTATGCTCCCCGTGCGCACCAAGATGACCTCTTTGAATAATGCACACCCCATCATGCATGAATTCTAAACTCATTCAGTATTCGTGATGGCTACTTGGCTAGGTAGTTTCACAAGTCACACTTCTCTGCCTGGCAGTGTGATGGACGAACCTGGGTAGCATTGTTTTTCTTCCATCGAACTGTACAACTGACACATTGCAGTCATGTGCAGTGTTTTAGGGGTTGTCTTATGACTCTTGTTTCCAGTAATATCTTCAATATTTTGGACATGTGAATGCTTGTCTTGGTAAGGGGATGTCTTGGTCAGGTGTCTATATATACGTTGGACCATTTAGATTCTATATGTCCAGTCGCACATTTATTTATAAGGGCATTTAAACCGGTGGAAAATTTGTGCACCGCAGCACATCCTGTTTTTGTAAAGTCTCCCAAATCTGCTGAAAATCTACTGTGTGTGGTCTCGATCTTGTCCTGACTTTCTCAATGACTCAATCTTGTGCCTCTCTAGATTAGGTTGATGTAGGTATATGTTTAGTCTTTAGCATGCTATGCTTTATAAATCTGCAACTAGTGAATCATCACCAGGCACACTGATAACAAATATCATTAAATAACATAACATTCGCATTACATACATGCTGAAATAAATAAAACATTTTTTGGTTGGCACATGCTTTGTTTTGCCATGTGCTTTCATTTTGGATTTGACAAAGATCATTCCTTTAAGTTTGTATTTGCCATATACAATTTTTAAGAATAAGGGGCTCATAAGAGGCTCTCAGAGGACAGAACTGATGTGTTGCGGGTCTGTATGTTTGTGTCTGGGTGTGTAATTACATGTGTATTTTCTGTAAGAGTCATGTGTAAGTGATTGCAGGTCCTAGAGTACAGATGGTAGATTCTGATAAACAGACTGGTGATGGACCTCCAGAGAGTAGAAGACATGAAGCACGAATGCATATGAAACCTCTCTTGAAATTCTAAATTGGCTGCTTAGAAACTGACATCTTTCACAGTGATAAATATTCAATGAGAATGGCTTGCATAAGTAGTGCTGTCTTTGGTAGAACTGTCAGTATAATTCAGATCATTCCAGTGCCAAGACTGATGTAGAACTTATTTCAGATATTTATACAAAGCTAAAATCGAAACATGTTTCATTTACTTATGAATCACTCCCAGTAAGAGGAATGTCATTTGCAATTATACAATATGACTGCATGAAAAATGCAAATTAATTTAACACAAATGTTTTCATTCATTATTTTTTTGATTAGGGGGGTACTTCGTATATCCTGGAAATGAACCCACCAGGTTTTATGATTTCACATAGAGTTATTTGTGATGGGTGGTAGTGATATTTGAATAAAAACTATTGCTTAGTATTCTCAGTTTATGCTGTTTATCTAATATTTAGTATTCATGTATTAGCACAGTTGTTGTGGTATTTTATTAGTAATCCAAAGATTTCTTCTCAATCTTGTTTTAGAATTGCACCAAACACCATTGACTAAGGCTGAAGGAGGAAATGACTGAAGCCTAGTGATGGTCCAGTTCTCTCCCAGTGAAACTTTAACAGTTATTAATCCAGCAAAAATGAAAATATTAAAACATCACATTTTAATTATACTGGGATATTTTATGCTGTCAAAAACTCAAGTTAAAGGACTTCAAGGTACACCCACAGTGTCTGTGTCAGTTAACAAGATTTATTAAAACATTAAAAAAAAAACAATGACATTTAAAACAATGATTATTACTGGGAGTGAATAATTCCAACCAAGGGTTTGAAGATAATATGTTAACATAAAGTGGAGTAAATTTAACAAAAACAGAATGACAACCTGTTCAAATGTTTAGTGTACTCACCCAGTGTGTTTCCTACAGTGACCCATAAATAGGATTAAGTGGTGGTAAAACTAGATAATAGCTGGAAATATTCAAGATGTCAAGATATAATATTCAAGATGTAATTTTAAAACTACTGCAGCTACAATCACCCTGGGAAGACCTTTCTCTAGATGAATGGGGTCAGGATTTATTGTCCAATCAGAATTCATGCTCCACTTCATCACGAAGGTGTTCATAAGTTTTGTTGGGAGGGGTCACTGTACATGCCACTAGAGTTAATTCATACAAACTTTTCATGTATTTGTTTTGTCCGTTTACTGTTTCATTTATTGTACCAGCATGAACACGGTCCAGTTAGAATCCTGTGATTTGTTTTTAATATTGATTTTGTACATTTGTTAGCAATATTTATAGCTGACACACCTAACGGTAATATTAAGGAGGAGTTTCTACATATGTTCAGCTTATGTTCGTAGTTTGATTTAAAACTAAATGTGAGTAAAATTGACTAATAAAGAAAATTTACACTTTAAGTAGACATCTGCAGGCCCGGATAGGCATGATTAAGATGTTCTTATTTGCCCTTAGGGGCTACAAGTGATTGGTGGTTAAACCTGAAGCAGTTCTAATGCCGGTCCCCTGTGGAAGTGATGAGACTCTGCTCTAAATCTGGACAGTTTATGTAGGGAGAGGAGGATGGAAGAATAACAGAATGTGAACTTTGTTCACCCAAGCCTGCTGTAAAAAAAAACAAAAAAAATTGCACCTTGAGATATAGTTTAGCTCACGGTCATAAAAATATTTGCTGCATTCGTTTTTTCTAATTTCCTGTAAGTCTAGCTCTGCTGTCTCATATCGCTTAATTCTAAAATGGAATTTACTGCTGCATCTAAATATAAAATCGAACCGATGTGCTGTCTTGCTTTTATGCTGTGTCTCGTCTCTGGTCGCAGCGGGGTAATAATCACTTAACCCAAATCAGAGGTGCTCAACTGGTGCCACAGCTGGCAGACTCATTATGAGAGCCATGAGATGCTTTATCCAAGCAGACATAAAGATGAGTTTATCACTGCGGTTATTTTTCACATACAGGATTTCATCAATTTACATAATGAATTTGATACATTTCAGTTTTATTTAATGATGCCGTTAGCACTGTTTTGTTGTTACATTACTTCTACAATTACAAATGGCAAAAGTGTAGTTATGCTGTTTTAATATTTATTAAAAAAATTCTACTGTCTAGGTACAGATACGACAATGCACTTTCTTTGTGAATTCTAGCGGTCAGGGAGGCATTCAGCCAAACAAGAGCCTTTCAAGACACACAAGGAGACTTTACAATTAAATAAGTACATAGCATAGCAGTTCACACTCTCTGGGCTGGTGTGCTAGTAGACAATCTTGCTGCTTCAACTGAGCACATAATTTAAAAAATAAAGAACTTAAAATGATATTAACCAGAGACGACTGTACTTAGAAAACACTCTTCATTAGTTTCAAACACCTGATCATGGAAAATTGTCGTTCAGACAAGATACATTTTGAACATGTATGTTAACATACATGATGCATGTTAACATCTTGTGCTGTTACTGATTTCTGGTAAGGTGACTGAAAAGCACATGACATGACATGTACTGCTTCTTTAGTTTAGACTTTTAGTCTTTAAATATTGCATGTTTGAAACAAGTAATGAAGAAAAGCATTGAAGTGCTTATTAAAGTGGGAAAAAAATACTTTCTTTATTATTTCGGTTTAGTGGTTAGCACTGTTGCATCACAGGTAAGGCAAACTGGGACTGTGTGGAGTTTGGGTGTCTGTGTGTGTTTCTTTTGGGTGCTTCGGTTTCTTCTTACAGTCCAATGACATGCAGAAAGGTGAATTTGAGATACTGAAAATGCCCTCTGTGTGTGTTTGTCTCTGTGCCCTGTAACAGACCTGTTCAGGTGTTTTAATGTATTTGCCCAGTGTGTGACCATAAGCGTTGGTAAAACTAGATAATAATGCATGGATTATTTTAATAATATTTTTCTTTTGTCTGGAAAATTGGTTTTATAGGTCTTTTACCCTAGAATTACCCTTTTTTAGAATCTGAATACATTTTTCACCTTGTTTTCATTTGCCTACTTATTATGACTCTGTAATAAGTAGAGACTCGCCACCACATGCTTCCTTAAAGTTAAAAGACTTGATTTCATAATGCATTTTGCTTTAATAAAAGTAATAAGGGGACAGGGAATAGATTTCGAGTCTGGTGTATGCTCTTGACAATAGCCTCTAGTTCACCATCTGATCTCTGTGTGTAGTGAAGTGGCTGGCCGTCGTGTACTGAGCGATGTGCAGCCATGATAGCGGGCTCTTTTTGGCCGCAGCTAACACGAACCCCGAGGTGATGTTCCTTTACCGAGCTCCACCTTTGCCAAGACCTCCAGTATTTCAGCGTAGTCGAATCCTGAGTTCTTCCGCCGTCCCTCTTATCTATACGAACACGCTGCTTAGCAGCCTGGCCTGCTCTTAATCAACTGAAGATTGCAGCAATAAGATATCAGACCGAGAAATCTGGGTGATTTTGTGTGTGTGTGAGCATGTGTGGGGGTTCCTCTTGTTTCCTCTGTCTGCCCTAACTCTTGTTCTGAGGCTATTTGAAAAGGTCTTATTGCTACCCGTGCCCTTCCTTACAGCATCTGCCATTCATTTAAAGTGGAAGACAAACACACTGATGAAAATGCTGGAGAGTTGAAAACAGGCGTTCTTTTGCTTCTGCAATCTGTCTCGTGGAGGCTGAGACATTTCTGCTTGTTTGTATATATTAAGAACATTATACGATACACTGCAGATGGGCCACGTTTTAAAATTAAATAAGGAGAATTTAATTTAGCATTGTTTAAAGTCGAGTACATGAGATGATGAGGTTTAGTCTCAAACTTGAAAGCTCTGGAGCCAGTGTTTTTTACAAACCGATTTCCAAATTCTTTATCTAGATGTTCAGCATTTGTGGATATCATGGGGAAAGTATAGTTGTTGGTTTTGCTCATGCAGCGCTGAGAGTAGTTACTAGATCTGATTTCCAGATGAGATTGGGATGTTTGATAAAACACATTAAAAAGAAAGATCTGTGATTTGTTCATTTGCGATTATCTGTATATAGGTGCCTTTATATAAACGTATTCACTGGTAAGTGTTGTTGTATGTTTTAAATATGAACACATTTAGAATATGTTGCTTGCTTCATAAAACTGAAGAGTAAAAAAGCATTGTATGATAATATATATTAGGTTTCAATGTTGCACAATAAAAAGATGAATTGGCAATGCGTGAGGAAATCATGATCACCTTGCCGTGGCTCCCCGTTTTCTGCCAAACTTTAGGAAAAACATCACAATCAATGGCGGAGAAAATTTCTTCAGTCAAGATCGCAAATAATTGATTAGAATTTTTGCCATTTACTGATGGTATTGTAGGAAAGGTATCCCAGAAATTTGGAGAGGTTTCAGTTTGTGTAGGGCAAAACCCGAAGCTGCTGCTAAACTACTGCTACTACAATGAACTTAAGGCTCTCATGTGACTTTGAGTAAGAAACACATGGGTTTGGATGATTATCAGAAGACTATCGTGACCTAACAGTGCTGTGGCTGCATGAAAAAAAATCAGCCTTACATTTGGTCTGTGCAGAAACACATACTTATTGTAGATGATCAATAACACTGTACACATGGACAGCTCATGTGATGTTCATAAAACTTTCTGTACCGATGAGGAAAATGGTCATTAAGACTGTTATGAGGAAACGTTTAAATATCCAGCAAAATTGGAGGGACACAATTGAATAAAGTTACGATGAATTTGGTGTCATATAATAACAATGTAGCCTTGTTGACATAGAATGTGATTGCTTGACCTGTCTTTTGAAAATTATCCATCTTTTTATCTGTCTGTCTGTCTAGCTCATTCATCCATCCATCTTTCTATCCATCCATCCATCCATCCATTCATTCAAATCCTTGATTACCACAACACTGGTACACAGGATCCCACTGACGTTTTTTGTATTCTTTACAACCACCAAGAAGTGACAAATTACAAGTATGCATAAACCACCACTCTTAGAATTGAATGGTATTGCTGGTAGTTTTGCCACAGCTATACAGTAAAGGACGATAGGCAGCTCCATTATGTCAAAATCATAAATTATATACAATTATATAAATGTTTTAAAATTTATTTTGCACACCATCTATGAGTTCAACTGCAATACTAAAATTCGATGGTAAGCAGACTGAGAACAGATTTAATAAATCTAAATAAAATAAAATAAAAATAAAGCTAAATAACTGGATATTAGTTGGGTAACACACAGAAGATGATTTGTGAACTTGGGAAAGAGATCTTATTAAAAAGTGTTATAAGGTGTCCAGGCTTCTACAGTCAGGAATGTTTAGTGTAAAATCCTGAACACTGAGAACATGACGATGGTTGTTTGCTCTGTGATGACTGTTAACTTGTCTGGAAAGTTTCTTGCTTTTAGAGCATTCTAGAACTAGACATATTGTGTGACCCTGAATATAAAAATATAAATCGGTGCTAAAGCACACAGTAAATGAATGAATTAATGAATGAATTATTTTTTTAGACAGACATGAGGATTTCCTTGCCAGATCTGTTCTTGGGTATTTTTCTACTTTGTACTTTGAATAGAGTAAAAACTAATCTTGATTTCTTACCCTTAGGTATTGTGGGATCCATGTGCAATCAAACCCATATGACTATGTTTGTAACACATAACCACTAATTCCTTCCTTCGAAAGAAAGAAATTATACAGATTTAGAGCTTAATTTACAAATACTTTGACTAACTAGTCAAACAAGCGTTGTTTAATAAGATGTTTTATTTTTAGAATGCTTTAATAATCGTCTTTAGACTTTCAAAATGACTTTTTCCTCTATTTGATTACAGCTCAGATGTGGTTGGGAGAAATGATCATAAGTGGCTTGATGATTTGTTGCATGCTATTGTAAATACAGACATAGTGTGAGGTTATAACTGTATACATTACAAATACTATTGTCCAATACAACAATGTAAAGTTTAATGCTTGGTTTTGTATATCATGCTATAGACAGTAAGTATTTAAGAGCATGTTCTCCCAGTTTGTGGGTTGCATTTGACATTAAAGACTTTAGCTAATAAGTCTTGTGTAACCTGTAGTTATCTGTCCTGTCTTGGGTTTAACCAAAGTGTGTAAAACATGAAGTTAAACTCATGAAGTTACAAATCTTGGTAATATGCTTTGTGAGCAAAATAAAAAGTTTGTGTACAGTCTAGGTTTTTCAGTCATTAAGGCACGAAGCGAGCATCAGTGATGTCAAACATATACACAAACCTTTACCTATATTTAGGTTTAGCCTAAAAAAGTCTACAAAGAAATCCAATAAATGTGTTTACCAGATTTTTCAGACTGATAAGATACCTTGATGTTGCTTATATTATCTAACTTTAATTACACTAAATTAAACTTTTGCTGGTATATTCTAACAATACGTAGGATAAAACAGACAGGCAGTGCTGTTCTCATTTAGTTTTTATCTAACTAAGTAAAAACTAATCCTGGTTTCTTACCCTTAGGTTTTGTGCTATTCATGTGCAATCAGACCCATATGACTATGTTTGTAACACGGAACCACAAATTCTTTCCTTCCAACAAAAAAAAAAAAAAGAAGAAGTAGCAGGAATCGTACAGATCGACATCTTAATTTACAAATGCCTTCCACTAAAGAATTCAAGAAACACCGTCAGCTCAAGAACTATCAAAGCTCTAGGTAAAGTTGGTTTTGAAGTTATTCTAGTTGTAGAATTAAGAAGAATTGTAATATTCAATTAATTTGATTCAAAAGAAACAAACTAAATGGAATAACTTAAAACTGGCCTAAATATTGGTAAATTAAGGACATAGTACTAGTAAAAGAACCTGCACTTTTTGTACACCAAATGAACACATCTAGGAATAGACGAAAATTTTATCGATCCTGAAGGAAATTAAAACATTTTAAATGAAAACAAAATCAAGCCTCATTTAATTTTCTCTAATTGACTTGGTTCATACAATTGGTTACATGCAATTTAGGTTATTTCAACTGGGCTAACTATAGAAAAAGCTTCGTGTTTAGGGTGGAACCATTTTTTTGTGAATTTTTATGTATAGTTTGAATTAGATCTACAGCAGAAATGTATTTAAAATATATGGAGTTTGTAAATCCACTTATCCGACACCTAGTACTTATGATTGTAACCTATAGCCATGCAGATATAAAGCTTAATTTACTAATACCAGACTAAATGTGTTTATTTATAGACTGCTTAAAAATATTTCAAATCCAAGTTTGATTTAAGTAAAAAGAAACCATTCACCTCTTTTCCATGATAATCATTCAAACACTAAAATATGATTATTTTGGAGACGTCATTAGACAGAGAACATATAGGAAGAAAATGATATTTAACAGTGAAGTGATGAAGTAGAACAGCACACAGATCAGTGAGGAACACCTGCTGACTCATGGCTGACTACGGACTAATAGGAGGACACACCACCACTCAAGCACTTCATCCAGAAGCTCGAAACCATGTGTCTATATTACCAGCACGCCGTGTGTGAGCCATTTTTGCTAATATAATGGTGTAAGCTGAGCTGTGCGAAGAATCCTGACCCTTAAATGGGTGTTGAGTTGAGCACCGCTGCACTTTCATTTGCTCGGGACGGCTTAGACGTGCTCATGTACTGTTGACTTAAGCGTTCCACCTCGGCCATCCATCATCAGGCCAGTGACATGCAGCTCCTGAACCTTGTGCTGCTTTATCTGCCAACAATTCCTAGCCGGTCTTCACAGCCGCCTGCGTGTAGCAACCAGCTCCCTCCAGCAGCAATAAAAACAACCCCCTTAAACACACACACACACACACACACACACACACACACACACACACACACACACACACACACACACACACACACA
>JAOUQU010000002.1:2230213-2245427 GCA_028566735.1 Ammoglanis amapaensis
TGTGTGTGTGTGTGTGTGTGTGTGTGTGTTTGTGTGTGTGTGTGTGTGTGTGTGTGTGTGTGTGTGTGTGTGTGTGTATGTGTGTGTGCGTGTGTGTGTTGTTGTAAAGTTGGCATAAAGTTTGCACACAAACTACAGTTATTATGTCACAATGCTGCAGAAGTCAATTATTTATTTTTCCTGACACTAAACTATTTTTTTATAATTTACAGAAAACTTTGATTTGATTACAGAAAAATTCGAGTGTTTATAGGAGCAGTTGAAACGCACACGAAAATACAATAACATGCATGTAGATTTTGTATAATATATTCTTGGTAATGAAATGGGCTTTGCCAAGTGAATTTAAAAATAAAACAATAATAATTGTGTGTACCTGAAATGAATAAGGTTAGTATAGATGCCAGAAAGACATTACTGCATCTATACGTCTAATTTTTTTTATTTGTATTGTAATTAAAGATATTTACATTGCACCTCATAAATAGTGTGTTTGTTATAACTGTTCACGGCATGCAATTGTAAATATGTGTCTAAAGCAATAAAACATCTCAAAATAAAAACTTTTAAAATGTGCCATAATATGAAGAGGTATGAAGGTTTGCTCTTGTGTAAGTACATGGCCTAATTGAATAGCGACACACACAGCTTTTGTTCATTTTCAGCTGTTTATTTTGTCTTGTGGGGATCCTGTGAAAGAAATGTCTCACTGCTTTTTTGACTCTATTTATCTCCACCACCACCCCCCACCCCCACCTTTTGCTGCACACTTAAATCTATCCATATGGAAAGCACTAAAAATGACTATGGTTTATCCCTGCCTCTTTTCACCTTGTTTGTGCGTTTCCCCTTTTCTGAAAGGGACGATAACTCTCGTCTCCGTGTTTAAGTGGGGAGCTTTTCTTCTAAGATGGAGTTCATTAGAGTCAAATGAGTGACAGGCTCTCGTGGCGTCTTGCTGGTTTCTACCTTTGATCTGCTTCATGCATTAGAGCCTCTTGTACAGGACCGACTTCTACAGCACGTTATGTGCCCATCTGCTGGCTCCATGCGCTAGTCACTACACACATATATATATTACTTTTCATAGAAAAAGTACAGTAACAAAAGAACAGTAACAAAACTTGTCAAGGTGTTTGTCATTTCGTTTTATTACCTGTCATATCATTTCTCTGTGGCCCCAAAGTTGGTATGTAGAATGTCCGTTAGCAGTGTAAAAGAAAAACGTAATTTCATTATGTATTCTATTATTATTGTTGGAGATGCTAAGAGAAGCTGCTAAGCAGGAGTTTTACTTTTACCATGTTTAGATTTACTAACAACTACAAAGTTCATGCATTTCTATAACTGCATAAAAAGCTTCACGTGCCTCAACTAAATAGTCCTGCTTCACTTCTAAGCAAATAGAAAACTGTAAAGAAAAGCACTGATTAATGAAAAGTTCTTTTTTAAATATGCTTTTTTGTGTACCCACAAGATGACATGATTAATATACAGCGTATGAACCTTTTCTACATGTTGATTGGGCTAAAAAGAAAAGAAATTATGCTCACATGCAAAGGTTTTAAATATGAAAGGATTGAAATGAGGAACTGCACTTAATGGCGTGTCGGTGTTCATTCAGGAAATTTGAATGCATGTTTCAAATGCTTGAAGATCAGAGATTTATTCAAGGGTTCAATGTTCATCTCACGACTGTGCCAATATTAGTTAGTGGTACCGAGGATTAAGATACAACAGTGAACTGTTATTCCACTGTGGTATTTCTTCTGATAATTACCTTCCTGGAAAACCCCTACGGAGACAGTGTCTTGTTTATGGACAATATGTTTAATAGAGTAAATTAGAATGAGTGCTGCATTGCTCAACAGCTGTGTACACACAGTGAAATCTGTGAAGGAAGCCATTAAAGCTGACAGCAGTGTGGTATTGAGAATTTAAGTGTAGATACTACACTGAGAGAATGACTCTGTTCTACAAACTCAACAAGGTTCTTAAACTTCTATCTTGGAGAACTAGACTTATCTTCATATACTGTTTTAAACACTCCGTATATTTGTCTTTTGTACGATCAGTAACCCAAGCCATTTTCACATCTCTAGAATAAAAAAGTGCATTTGCTAGTTCTTCATTGTCTTCATTGTCATTCACTTGTGGGCTGCGAAACAGGCATTCAAAGTGGCTCCTACCATTTACATAGGACCGAGCCGGAGAAGATAGAATTTCAAGCGTTGTTCAGTTTTCTTGTAGTGGAACTCGATCTGTCTGGTAACTAATCAGATGATAGCGTAAGTTGACTTTTACAGTCAGAACCGTTTACCATTTTAAAGTACTGTAACCTCTATAATTCCGCTAGACTTGGACTACAGTGCTTCTTATTAATTCAACTGAAAACGTTTTGAAATGACATAAATAAAACCTATGTACAACATGCTAATTATTCCACTCGTTTGGTCTTTATTTCCTACCATGTACAAAAGGTATGCACAGTTTTATACAATAAATGATTAGCCTTCACGTTACTATGTACATACACCAAACATTAGTTTTTTAATACTACAAGCAAGTTTTGCGAGCGGCACGGTGACTTAGTGGTTAGCACTGTCGCTTCACTGCAAGAAGTCCTGGGTTCTATTCTCGGGGCGGCCCGAGTGCTTTCTGTGCCACCCGTGTCCACGTGGATTTACTCCGGGTTTATTCAGTTTCCTCCTACTGTTCAAAAACATGCAGGTAATGCAAACTGAAGAGACCAAATTGTCCATGACTGTGTTTGATGTGACTTGTGTATCGTTTGAAACTTGTGTGATGAACGATCGTTTCCTGTCATGGATGTGACCTCGGGTTTAAAACATCTTACTTATGATTTAACAGACAAATTGCGTAGAAATACATAATTTAATGCCAATTAAAAGTCTTTGTATTTCTTCTCTTTAGGAGTCACCACAGCGGATTGGTATCTGCATTGTTGATTTGGCGTAGTTATTTATGCTAGGTGCTCTTTCTGGTTCATAGCCTCTTATTTATACATAGTGCATATATGACCAACGGAGTTTCAATTAGGTTATCATCCTTCCCTTGGGCTCTAAAAGGTTATTGAATCCTTTTTGATAAGTAGAATGAACGTTTTCATGCAAAGTCACAAACATTCCTACTTACTATTGTGTGCAAGTGTTTGCGGATCAAACTGATTTATAAAACGCTATTTGGAATTCGTCGCCATCATGAATTTTTCAGTTAATATTTTACATACTGTCTATATCTTTTGTTCGTTTGTTTCAATTGGTGTATTTGCAAAATGCTACACTTTACATGTGACAAAGGGCAGCACGGTGGTTTAGTGGTTAGCACTGTCGCATCACATCAAGAAGTCGAACTAGGTTTGATTCCCAGGTAAGGCGATTTGGCGCTTTCTGTATGGAGTTTGTATGTTCTCTCTATGTCTCTGTTGCTCACACAGTCTAAAGACATTTAGTCAGGTTAATTGGAGATAATGAAATTATCCTGTGTGTATGTGTGATTGTTTTTGTGGACTGCAATGGACTGGTGACCTGTTCATGTGATCATTATTATTATAGGATTAACTGGTGGTAAAACTTGATACTGGAAGTACAGTTAATAAATATATGAAGATAAATAAATGAGAAAATAAATGAGCTCTAATGCCATGATAAGTTTGCATACAATCATGATAAAATTGAAATAGTTTGTGTTGATTGTAATCATACATGTTCTGTTATCACAAGTTTAAAACAAATAGAGAGAGAGAGAGTCTCTTTGTAATGTGTTGTTACTGAGTATGTTGCCAGGTCTTTCTCTAACCCATAGCCATATGGAGATCTGTGCATTTTCGAGACAATTCTGCATCTTGACCGAGTGGCGTGTTTTTGGACTATAGGACGAAACCCAAGCACCCAGAGTAAACCTTACATCGCCTTACCCTGGAATCAAACTCGGGATTTCTTGCTGTGAGATCACAGTGCTAACCACTAAGCCGCCGTTCCACCAGAGAATATTAGATAATAACAATGAAAGCATCAGTTTGAAGTTTGCATCTCCTGACGTGTCATGTAGGTACATTTGATAATGTTCTCAGTTATTTCATTCTTTAAACTGTAGAATTTTCCCCAAGGTCATTTTTAATAAACAACATATTTAAATCTTTCTGGTTGATATCATACACTGTGTTCATCAAACCCAAACCGAGAAGCTCATGGCTAAACATCTCTCATTGAAATAAAATCCTTGTTTGTTCTGGATTTGAATGATCAGTACTACGAAACACCCATATTTACATTTTAGCAAGAAATTCTCAAATAAATACTATTTTCCTAATTTGACTATATGGATTTGAATATCAAAGGACATGCTGAAGAATGTAAACTCTTTGTATATAGATATTTTTTGTCATACCATACCTTTTGACAGCACCGAACAGTATTATTTTATTAACAGTATTATTTTATCATAATTCCAATGAAATCCAAGTTTCTATTTTTTTTTCTTTTTTGCATCTCATTCTAAATAATCTGATCTATTTTTTTCTCACTCAGTAATACAAAGGACTCAATATAGCTGGCGTGAATGTAAAATATTATTAAACTTAGTCTGTAAATGAATCCAATTATAAATGTGTATGTTCACCGTGTTCTGTTGGCTGGTTGCTATTGCCAAGTTTATAATAAGGCAGCCACGGTGCGGGGGTTAGAGAACTGGGCTTGTGATCGGAAGGTTGCCGGTTTGATTCAGAGAGTGCTATTGAACTTCAAACCTCTCGTTGCATCCCCGGGCACCGTGGCTAAAGCTGCCCACTGCGCCAGGCACTTGTACCTACTATTGCCCCCTAATATGTATTCACTAGTCTGTGTAAATGTGCTTTTTATTGTATGGATTGGCTTAAATGTGGAAGAAGGATTCCTAAGTGTGTCAAAAGCATTCTAGATTCTAAGTAACAGAATTATTGATTTTTCTGACAAAAATCTGCCTCTCACCTCTTTAAAAAATTAATTCCAAAGCAAATACATACAATAGCAACTCCTGTTTTGTTTGCTTTTCTGTGCATGAATATTCAGTAAGCTAATAGCTAAAAGTTTTATTCTCACATTTAGTTAAAGTTACTTAATTAAGTAGATATAATCAGTTATGTATGAGTAGGTATAAATAATCTTGTGTGTTGATATTCTTTACAGATACATTTTAAGTAATTCATGTTATTGTGTCTGAGAGTTTGAAATGACAGATACGTTGTGATTGTTTTGCAATAAACAACTAAAATGTGTGAAATAAAGTAAAGTAGTATTATGATGTATTATAGTCTTAATATATAACACCTTAATTATAACCCTTTTTAAGTCTTTTGAAGTTTTTCTGACTGTATTTTTCATCACTGAGCTTTTTAGACACTTAGGAATTACTCCTCTACATTTAACCCAGTGAAAGACACAATTGTAAACACACTTCCAATCACAGGCCCAGTTTTCTAAGCACCAGGCTACTTTTACCACCAATAATAATATGTGCACTAGAGTGAGAAGTGCCAAAGCTATTTTTATTAGCATTCCAAACCAGTTATAATTTTTTTTTAACTGATTGCCAATCCCCAGTCTATTCTTTCACAAAATCTTGAACCTAGACACAGTTTGCTTGCAAAAGCTTGCAAAGATCTTCTTTGGAACCCTCTCTGGTGTTTTTCGGACTGTTACGAAATGGCATAACTTTAAGACTATATAAACTTTATATATTTTTCCCATCCCAACTTTTTGAGTATGTAAATTGTAAGTGCCAGTTATAGATTTTGATCACAGTTGCACATTAATAGTTACTGTTATTCTGTTTTATTTTAGAAGTTTAATAAAGCATTAATACAAAGGTCCTTCCAAACGTTTCCGCACATGGAATGTTTCTAACTACTTGGATTTTCCAAAAACAAATTACAAGACATTTCAATAGTCATATATCTTTGCCATGCACTTTTTCAGCATCGCATCATTTTAATGTCATGTAATGTCACATCATCATTACATGAAAATCTTCCTCCCTTTAGAGCTTTATTAAGGATCCAGGAACAGTGGAAATCAGATAAGATTAAATCCCAAAAACACTTTTGAATAGATGATCACTGACTTGATTCCTCCCATTCTCACCATTTCCACCGATAATACAAAGTGCATAAAGTTTTGGAACATCCTTCATATAAGAGAGATTTGATTGTTTTATAGCATTTTTTAAATGTCCTAACTTTTCTTCATATATAAACCAAGTTAATAATAGCACAGTGATTGTGCTATTATAAACAAAGCAACGGCTGCAGATCACATTTGTTGGCACGTTTGTGCATCTGGATGACTTTGTGGCAACAGTTATAACCAGTAACCAGTAATAAATTCATGCACTGGCTTTGCCAATTTTTTCAGATGTGCTGTGTAAAAGCTGAATCAAGTAATTCTGAGGAAAGCCCTTCTGTATGCACATGGCAAGCAAACACAGGCATACCCAGCACATTACCATGTGGCGTGCAGACATCTGTGACTGTTTGCATTTACAAATTTATGGATCTTGGAATTTTCTTATTTTTATGTGGTACAATATTTACAGATTAAGTTTTTATTGCAAGATCCTGCTGAAGTTTTTTGGAAAGATTTATGTTTGTAACTTGTACATGCCTTGAGAAAAACACTGACAGCTGTTTGTTTTTTTTAAAGGTCTGGTGGAGATATGTCTGATGCACCCACTAGACGTGGTGAAGACCAGGTATATTTTAAAGAAATTAAAATCTTTCATGTATCCAAAACTAACCATGTGTTTTAATATTATATGGGGTTGTATTAATGATGTGGGCCTGTATTCTCTACTAAGGTTTGTAAAGCAATGACACTTTAGCTTATTGTTTATGCGACGTTCAACATGTGGTTATAAAATCTAAAAGAAATATGAAAAAAAGAACGCATAGGTCACATTGTTCCAACACACAGCCAATCCTGACTCTAATTAGAGTCTCTTTTCATGTAAGGGAAAAGAAATGAGCAATATTGGGTTGGAGGGTGAGCCGGGCCCTCACACCAGAAGCTCTCAGTGGGTAGTAAACAGGTCGTGGGCCACTCCTAAACCTTTATGGCCTCTGTGTGCCCTGCCAAGACCCTGATTCTCCTGCTAACATGCTTGCTCGCCTGCACACACTCACACATCCGCATGTCCATACACACATACACTAATTATTTATCACTGTCATTTTTCAGTACATAAACTTCAATATGTAGGTTTTAAAGGAGCCCTTTTGTTGCTATTTTAAACAAGTCAAAACGAAAGTAGATCAGGAAGAGTGTATAAGTCATAGAAAGCGATATGTGATACTCCTGTAGGGTGATTTAAGGTCTCGTGCTGAAGGTTAGGCCACTATGTCTTTATGCGGGGTCAGGGTTAAAAGTGCATTCACTATTTTCTTTGTAATGATTGTCCCTAAAAAGGGATAAAAAAACCCAATAAACGTGTCCATGTAATTTATTAAAGGTTTGTCGGTGAGACACCTTATATTTGTATGTGTGATAGATTACAATATCTTTTATATTGTTTGTCAGGACATTTTTTGTAAAGTAAAGGAAGTGTTAAAATAAAAAAATTAAAAAATAATTGTATAAAGAGCTTAACAATTTTGAATTGCACAGAACTTGTGGATTTAGATCAATTCCATTTATTTTTATTTGATGTGACCTGCAGTTGTTTTTCAAAGCAAGTAAACCACTAACATTGTTAAAAACATTGTCAAACAGTAGATAGTGATTTAAAGTGGCTTCTGATTATCCCATGGGGGTCAAACCAGATTCATAAAGGCTTGGCATGGCTGCTGGTCTTTGTTCCAATCAACCCATAAGGTCACATGATCAGCTATTTAACCAGCTAAATAAACTAGTGAACTTTGGTGTGTTCTGATCTAGATGGAATAAAATCAAGCAGCTTTATCGACCCTTTGAGGACGGGTTAAAGTCCTCTGGATGGTACGGTGGCTTAGTGGTTAACAATGTCGCCTCACAGCAAGAAGTCCAGCGTTTTTGTGGGTTTATTCTGGGTACTGCAGTTTCCTCCAACATGGCCCTAAACATGGACTAGGTTGATTGGAGATGTGCCATTGTCCCACAGAAATTGTCTTTGTGGAGATTTTGTGTACTACTGATCAACGAATGAATAATAAATATTCAAGACATTGTAAAAAACAAGACGACTGGTCTAGAAGACCCATCTAGCGGTCTACACCGAGATTAAAGCTACAGTTACTATATTATTATACAACATGTGACAACAATTTCTTGTACTTCTTATATGCTTTAGGTAGGGTGGCAAGAAAAGCATCTGAACCTGAACCGGGTTACATGGTATAATGACATACATCAGTATTTTTCAACCCCGGGGAGTTTAGACTCTTTGTGCTGAAGTGTTAGTAGAAAATCACACTGGTCCATCTGGGTGAAAAATCATATTTATGTCATATTTATTAATATTTATCTGAAAAAAATTAAACATACATATGAACTTAGAGCAATGAAACTCAATCTCAAACTCATTTTAATACATCCGTTTAATTAAGATAACAAGTAGACATACAAACATTAGCCACATTAGTCTTTTAAAACTTTATCCCTTTTTCTTTTTCCATTTTCTTCGTTCTTTCTGCAAGTATTTTAGCAGGCTAATTGGGAATGTAAGTAGAGCTGAAATCTATTAGTGAAGGTCTTGCAGCGATTGAAAAACTTAGGCCCAGCACACCTCCTCTCCGACACTAGCTGCACGAATGGCTCTTATTAGTACCTGGCTGTAGCTTTAATGTTCACCTCTCCAAATTGGATTCCGACTGGAGTGAGCCTTTTTTCTCTCTCTTCAATGAGCCGCCTTTGCAGAATCAAAGGGTTTTTTTTAAACAGGGGAACCTGACAAAATATATACTTCAGAATACATATTTACCTTGTGCAAATGAGGATACTGGAGCCACGGAAATAAGAATGGGGTGGGGGGGGGGGGGTAGGGAAGAAGCTGCTTATTATATTTCATTTTAATTTTCCCTTTACACACACTTTTTATAACACACATATAATATGTGAAAATCCTATAATTATTAAAGCCATAATCAGCCCAAATTCCAAACCCAAATCCAATAAATATATAAAGTGTAGCATTTTACTTAGGAAGAATTATAAGTCTTTATCATTTAAATAGTATTTTGTGTATTTGCTGGGGCTTTTGAGTTACAGTATCTGAGACTGTTGAGTGTTGAGTTAGTCTTTCTGGAAGACAGTCGGACCGAAGTTACAGCTTTTCATTAACCTGCAAACCACCTAGTTACATGGTTCATGGGTTGGTCTCAGCTCACTTGGAGGTAACAGAGGGTGTCGGGCGGCACTTTCAGTGGGAAGCGGTGTGCTCGGGGCACCCCATCTGACTCTGATCAGCCTGCCGGTCTCACTGTTGCTCTCATTAGAGACTCGGAAGGACTTTAAATTGTTCTTTATGTGGAGATTGAGTTACATAGATTTACTCTACCTAAACACTGTTCTAAACTTTCTCTATACTAGTCTCCTCTCCTTGCCAGTTTTCATTACACTCACAATGAAACAATTTTTACAATTTTACAATTTTTCAGTTTACTATGTGATTTACAAACATAAATAAGTATGTTTGCTTTCCTGCGTAATCTTGTCTTAATGCTGTTTTATGTTTAACTCGTCAGAATGTATTGTGATGTACACGCTAGAGTTTTTTCCCCCACATTTGTATAGGGTAGTTATTTAAATAAGATGCCCTGGCACTATTGTTTAACAGACAACGAAGACAAGATGTTGAAAATGGGTACCATTTATAACTATTATAATTGCTTAGTGCTCTACTTAGTGCTCTACAATTTAAAATTAAGTGTTTAAAATGCAATCGAAAACCTTTTTATTAGCTTTAAATTGTACATTTTTGTGGATTAGTACTTGTGCTTGTACTTACTTATTATTGCTTTTGCTCATTAGAATGGGATAGAATGTCCTTTATAGTCATTACACACACACACACACACACACACACACACACACACACACACACACACACACACACACACACACGTGTGTGTGTATGTATGTATATATAAATATATAACTATGAACAATCAAGAATCAAAGTTGTATGTACTGCACAGTATGTACTGCTCAGTGTGTAGGTAAAAATAAATTCTGGGGGCAAGGGGGTATACTCAGGAGTATCTGGAATCAGGGCATATTGCTCATATTGGCAATGGCCTTCGGGAAAAAATATCTTAAGAAAAATCAATAAAAAGTTTAACAGTCAAAGCTGAAGAAGTCGGTGCAAATGTCGGTGCAAATGTTGTGATTTTTTCCACTGTCATTGGAACAACAGTAGCACAGGGGTAAAAACTTAAAATTACAAAATGAAACTTGTCCTAAAAGGATAATTTAAATGAAAATAGCAATAGATTTATTAAACCATGCGTATAAAATGTAATCATTTTAACCAAAGTTCTAAGAAGGGAAAATATTTTTTACAAGCAAAAGAAGTTGAGTTCATAATCTTTTAATCCAGTCTGTGGTGGAGTAAAGCCGAATGTGGGTGCAGGGAAGCGACAATGCTGGCAATGCAGCCTTAAACCTGCACGGTTCAGCCTCAGGGTTAAAAAAAAATAAAACAAAACAGACAATACAGTTAATATGTAAAATTATCAAAATCATTAAAAGACTGCACTGTTGTGCACAAAATAGCTTCAGATTTCGGCCCCCTTAATTATAATAGTGTAAAGCACAGCCATAATGGCTTTCAAGGGGCATGAGCTCCCGACTTTTCTTTTATCAACAAACCATAGTGGTCACAAAAGAGAGAACCACAACATCCCAACATCACCACAAATCTGTTTATGATTTGAAGCCCCATGCCCCGTGTTTCTGTGTCTGCATTTAGTGTGGACAGTCCCAGGGCTTGGGTTTGAAAGTTAACACATTGTAACTGGGCCTAACTATTGTGACAGTACATGAGACAGCATGAGTGTTCAGACCTCCAGGATTAGAGCCACACTTCCCTGGTTTGGAAAGATTAATGAACTTGGAAAGTCAGACTAAATGTCTAAATCACAAACAGTGGTGCTACATTGTTGAATCACCTTGTGAAAAAAGTAAATGTGCCGAGTAGGTTATTAGGATAACTCATATACTACTGGAGCCTATTTCAACCTTGTGGATATTTATTATAGATTTACTAGAACACCCGTTTGGAAGGGCTTCCTCCCACAGTCCGAAAACCTGTTGCCAGGTTAATGAGATTAGTACTTACAGGCCAAAATCTGTGCATTGTAGTGTCAGGTTCCACGTACAGATAAATAGAGAAGGAAAAGCATTCCACTTTTATGACTCTTAAACTGAGTCACTAAACAACGATAAAAAAATGAACTAAATCATATTTTGTTTTCTGTTCTGTCCTTTAAATTTTTAAGAGAAACAATAAATTGCAGATCTTTAATTGTATTGTTTTCCCAACAATAGGATTGTACTCTGTAAGTTTGCAAAGAGGTACAATGTCATTTTAAAGGCTCTAGGACTCAACCAGACTGAAGTGAAGGCTATTATTACGTAATAAAGAAACGCTAGATCAGTGTCAGAACTGTGGTAGACCTAACAGTGGTAGTTTTTGGCCTGTGATAATACATGATCTGCTCACCCAGGAAGCGCACAACAAAACATTTTGAGCTCACAAAAACAAAGAGTAAAAAAAGTAAAACCATAGTTATTTGTGTGCGTGTCCATTGTATACACTTTTTAAATGAAAAGACTTTTTTTGTGCAAAGAATTTCCTTATTCCCAACTCATGAATATTTAAACATGTAAAAATGTAAATGTTTGGTTTCTGTCAGGCAACTGACAGAGAATTGTTGTTTGGTTTCTCTCAGGCACGTCCTCCTAACCTCACCTGCAGTTTTACATGAAGAACACCTGATGAAACCTCAGTATATTTTGTTGTTTATTTTGTGGTTTTAGGAAAATCAGCATTGACCCTGAGCTAAATGACTGTGTTTGCCAAGTGCTCTTCACTGGAATGAGGATACAGAAGCTTGGTACACAAACACATTTAGACTGTCTTAACCAGCAGGTGATTGGAGAAAAAAAACCCTGTGATTAGCCCTTACTACAATGCTGTTTCTGTCTGATCCCAGCATGTTTGAAAGCAAGGCTTTTGTGGGACAGTGATGAGAGGGTCATTTTCACAAGGGCAGTGGCAGATTTGGTCTGACGAGAGAGTGACAGCACACGTTGAGTCTCCAAATTTCCACCCCCAACTGTTGCCTGAACCTCAGTGCACTCCTGATGGCATCTTTCTACCAGCTCTTAAACAGCAGGGCTCAAAGTTCTAAGGTCTTGGAAGCTGATCTTGTCCAGTAAAGCTGCATGACATTCAGCTGGCCCATCCTGAACTTCTAATCCTGTGCTGTCTTGACTTACCATCCTGATTAATAACACTCCCTTCATTTATACAGTGCTATCAATAAGAATTTAGTTCTGTAAGCTATACTCTAGTTGAGGGGTTTATTAGATTGCACTTTACAAATTGTACATTTTCAGCATTTAGTAGATGCTCTTATCCAGAGCAACGTACAGTAGTGTTTCCATAGTAAATATCTGCTTACTCTAGTTGAAAATTCTACTAATATACAAGAACTTAAATCTATTCAGAACCTATATAAAAAACTATTCTAATTTTCCACAGTAAGCATAATTAAGTATATACAATTTAAAATACATCAGTTTTATTAACAATTGCACTCCTATATCTCTAAGTCCTAGATTTGGTGGTCTGTCGAAACTGCATGAGCCCAACAAATAAGCATCCAAAGCAATGCAAAGACTTAAATTAATCAATACAGTAAACGGGCAAAATTTACAGTTGCCACATTTCTAAGGCCACATGTGAATTGTTAAAAAAAACACTAAAAACACGTTTATTTTGTTTTATCTGTCTTCTCAGGAGTATTCCACAATCTCGAACTATTTTTTCCAGATTCTTTCAAGTTCATATGTATGTTACAAAAGTAATAAATTATATTATTCTTAATTATTTAGCATTAAAACACACATAGAATTATTTATAAGCATGAATTGGCCATTTTTAATCTGGAGAGTTTTAGGTGTTAATTAGTTTGTAAGAAAATCAACTGATGCCTCAAGTTGTAGATCATGATTTGTGGGGCTTTATTAGAAATGCTAACTTTTTTTTACCGGTTTCCAGCCGTACCTGACCCTTAGGCTACCGTTCCCATGTCGAGAGTGGATTCCCAATAGTACTCTTGTATATACGGGACAGTTTCACATCTCCAATCAACCTAGAGCTTGTTTTGTGGCTGTGTGAAGAACCCGGCGTAAACCGGAAAGGCTGTATGATGTGATCAACAAGACGTCCTGTATTTTTGTGGATGTTCTGGGTATTGGTGCAGAATTTTCAGTCTGAAAGAAAAGGGTTCAGTCAAGCTGGAATATGCAAAGAAAAGAATTACATTGCTTCATGCATGTATAATTCATATTTAGCAAATAAAACTACTTCCTAATGTATCTGCAAAGGGCTACAAACATTTTAATGTGTTATAGTTCTAATGACAGGATTCTTTCAGTGTGCTAAAATTAGCCACTTTAAGCTACTTTACTGCACTTTGAGTAGCAGTAAAATACTTGATGAAACATCATTTGTCTCCAGTATCTGTTGGATGCCTAACAGCATCTGTGAGCCGCTTCATTGGTTGCTTCTTGTGTTCCGCTCCTGCCAGGCGAGGTGAAGAGCATAAACACAAACTAGTAATATGAAGTCTCAGATTTCTGGCTGAGCAAGCAGTTCTGTGAGTGCACTGTCCTGATCATCCGAGTAATGGCTCCCGGTTACCTGCTGACCAAGGAGTCTTTAGTGTCTCCGATTCCTTTACTTCAAAGAACTGGACCTTTACATTGTTGAGCATGAATCGTCGCAAAATCTGAATGTCGTGTTCTGGATACAGTTGAGACCAAATATAAAGGCGTTTTTTTTGTCCTTTTAGAACTTTAATTAATGCATGCTAATTATAAAATAATTATTGAGTGCAATTTCTATTGCAAAATGAAGCTGTTTTCATTTCATACTCTTATAATAACAGAATTAATTATTTTATTATTTGGATCATTTTGAAGAAGCCAATGCACCTCCGATTTTTTAAACTGTTTTAAAATAAATAGTGCCACAAAGTAAACTAACATACACAAACTGAGGAAAATTCTCCTTCTGGACATTTTGAGAAATACGATGATGTCAGTTATTCAAATGCTATATGGTTTAATATGTATTAAAATTACTTTAATTATATTTTAAACCATTCATTGTCACCAGCCCATCACTACTACTTAATTAAGAGAAATCTGATTTATTCCTTCCTTTATTCAAGATATTTTTAGATTTAGTAGACTTTGGCATTCTACAATAATAATATCAATTAATCTTAATTAATATTCTCTACTTCGGCACTTTATATTATGTTTTCTTTTTAATCACTCTTTTCTAGGTGCCTATTTAACGGCCAAGAAAGAATCTTACTTTTAAGCTTACTGAGCACAAGAATATCCTTGCCTCTTTGACTTTACACAGTGGGTGTAGTGACCCTGTTGTGTAATCAAAAACCAAGCTTTGGTGACCCAGACTAAGGACTGGGAGCCTGCAGTGTCATGAGCGCCACTTTTTTATCACTTCCTCTATCTCTTGTATTCTTCATCTCCTTGCCTCCTCTAATATTTCTTTACAGGCTTTCTCCAGACATAGAGAGACTAGCTTGATATTAACTAATCATAAAAAATTTTTTTATTACTGTTGAAAAATCTATACGATTTTGTTAGTAAAACTGTTCGATTTGCGCTGTTCGAACTTTTGTATGTTACAGTGGTTTGATTTTTCATGTGCAATACAACATGTTTTAGCATATCGCTTATTAAAATGAACTACAAAAAATACTATAAAAATTAGGACTGTCCATAACCAAGGATATTGTTGGTCGACCAGAGGTCGTTATTTACTTCAACTAATCGACTAGTTAGTTGACTAAAAATACCATTTAGACCGGGATACATATTTGTGAAGTTTTACCTTTAATGCCGGGATGCCGCAGATCACAATAAATCATGATCACAAAAATGCTAGAAATGTTTACACTGTTTTAGCCGATTTTCGGGAGAAA